>OZ018308.1:20176421-20190839 GCA_963969455.1 Arge pagana | reverse complement strand
GGCACGAACATCGGTTCCGAGCGCGCGAAACCCTCCGGCACCGCGATACGATATTTTTCCCTCGTTTATCCGCGCGGCGGCGCGGTGACGGTGCCTATCGTTGACGCGGTGTATCGCGACGGAGTGGAGGAACAACGATCGACGAGCTTTTCGTTAGGATCACCGATCGAACGTTCGCGGATACGTCGAAGCAGCCGCGATACCCGTCCGGGTGAAACCTGCGGTCACAGGTGAGGCGACGAGGGGAACGAGGCTGTCGAGCGTGTACGGGAGAGAGAGGCGAAGGAGCCCGGAGTTTCCATCGCGATAGCATCGAATCGGATCGCGCGCGGAGATTCGAGATAAGAGAGCAGTTTCCTTCCTCGCGAACGGGAGCGGAGTCGGGGGGGGGGGGGAGAACTCGTTTTTCCGAGACTGCCACTGTCATCGGTCGACCGTTAACGCGTCCCTCGATTGCCGCTTGTACCGTATTAGTTCGCGCAACGATCGGAAAGTCTCGTTCTCTCGTTCGGCTCGGATGATCGTCGGAGCCCGTTTGGGAAAAATAAGACGAGGCGAGGCCGGAGCAAAGTTTCGGAAACAAAAGCGATCCCCGAAGCGATTCGCGCGATTCACGCGATTCCATTCGCGATCCTCCCGTCGACGAAGCGTTTGCCACGGAGATTACGAGGGACGGACACAATCGTCGACTCAACTTTGTCGCGATGTTTAACAACGGTATAAAAGCATCAGCTAAAAAGGGCAAACGGAGACGAGAAGGCGCGGCGTAATTCGCTCGTGACACGAGGCGACGTGGCAGCAGCCATTCAACCCTTGGATTATTTTTCCACCCGGCCGCGCATACATTTCCATGCATTTTCCTAGGAGAGCCGTGGCCGTTGTTCCGCGGTTTTCGCTTACCTGTCTTCGCTCTAATTACCAACTTTTTCCCCCGCGTTCAAAAAAATTTGCATCGCAAGCTTTTTCATGCCGCGCGCCCGACGTACTTTTCATCCTTTCAACCCTTTCGCATCTCCGCGACGCTTCGACGATACGCGGGGGAGGAGGAGGAGGGGAAAGGGGAAAGGATTCGAGGCGGCAGCGGGTCCCCCGCCTCGATTCCCGGCCCGACAACTATTTTCGCTACCTAAAAACGAAGCGTTACGATCGCGCGACGAGAGCCACCCCCCGGTGATTTGCCCCTTCCGTTCAACTTCCTCCGCCGTGTGTTTGCTTTTCCATTATCCTTCCGAAACTTCGAAGATCTTTCACCCGTTCGGCGACGTGCCTTCGAACTCTACGGCAACTCTCCTCGCGACTGTCCCGTTCCTTTTTCGCGCCCGGTCGTTAAGGAATGGGAAAACAAACGCGCGTCGTCCGTTTGTTTTTAAACGAGAAGCCGAGGGAGCGAGCCCTCTCTGTTTTCGAATCCGATCCCGTTTTAAATCGTCCGGATGGGTATACCGCATCGAACACCGCCTCCTTCGCGGCACGCGTGAGATTGGCACCCGTACGGGTACGATCGTACTACGGGTGGTACGCGGGGACCGAGCGGCGAACCACGGGCGCGGATCTATTCAGCTTCGAGAGGCGAGGCGAGGCGGTACGAGCGTACGGAAAACCACCACCGCGACTTTTCCGAACGACTTCGCTTGATTGGTTCGCATTCACGCGGTTCCCAACTGCGAGACAGCCGACGGATGTCTCTACCTACCACCACCACCACCACCACCACCACCACCACCACCACCACCACCACCACCACCACCAGCAGCACCACTACCATCGCCACCACCACCACCGCCACCACCGCCGCCACCGCCACCCATTCGCGTACGGTCATTTCGATCGAGTCGAAACAGGTCCGCGCCGGTTGAATTCGGTCGCGGTCGTTAATTACGAAGCGGATGATATTCGCAACGGTCGTTGGGACTACGACGAGCCGGTGGAAATGGCGGAAGCGACCGAGAATTCGACGCGGTGTGCGTGAGCGAGGAAGCGGAGGCTCGGGTGACCTAACAAGAGTCATTTTACCGACTCTAATCGAGCACGCTATCGAGCAATTATTCGACGAACCGGCGAGGACTGTTTACACGTGATGCCTCGGTTTTTCTCTTTTTCCTTATCAAACGCGACAGCTCGGATCGTTTCGCGAGAGTTTGCTCTTCGGGGCACGAGCGCGGAGCGAGGCGGAGATAGATACCTACGGGGGACGGGGGGAGAGAGAGAGAGAGAGAGAGAGAGAGAGAGAGAGAAGCGGAAATCGGGAAATGCAAAGGAGCACGGAGAGACGAGGCAGAGAGTGGCACGTGCGCGGAATAACACCGCTACATATTTATAGAGGAGGGACAGCATCTGCGGCTGGAATGGAAAATCGAAGAGCACGAAAATGTGACGGTGGGACGGACGCGCGTATCGCTTCGCGTACGGGTATACGCGGAGGTAGAGGTATACACGGGGCCACGGCGACGGCGACGGCGACGACGACGAGGGGAGGCGCGATACCGAGGAGATGCGAGCGACTAATGGAGAACTCGATCCGCGATGACAGCGATAATGTCACCTATCGCCTCGTCGCGGCTTTTCGAAGTAACATTGAGATGTTTCGGATAAAATCTGTGACGTTCGTCGGCGATTATTATTCATCGGCGATATTCCGCGGCGGTGGACACCTGCGTCGGTCCTTTCCGGTCTCGCTCGCACATCCGCGACGGGCTCGTACCGACACGCTCGCCCCTCCCCCAGCGGGGACACCCGAGTCTAAGACACGCGCGGTCCTACCATCTTTCATCGTCCTCGTAGTCCTCGTAGTCCTCGGTGAAGGCAAACTTTCGTCGTCTCGCACCGACGACGAAACAGCATTGGCTTATAAACGGGACAATACTTTCGTAGCCGACGAAAAACACGGCGTTGTTCCGTCAGGCGCAATCAGTCAATGTCAGTATGCAATATCGTGCTCCGTTATTCTCGTCGACCCGTCGCGCATCCCTCCAGCCAGTCGAGTATCTACTTCTTCGCCACGCGGTACGTCCACCCGCTCACCACCACCGCCGCCGCCGGCATTCTCCTCGTTTCGCTTCCTAGCCGTGGAAAAGCGCTCGACGCTCTTCCTGCCCCTCGTTCGCGACGGTACCCTTTCGCGTTTCGTTTCGCGTCGTTTTCGAAAGATGTATAACCGTTTCGAACGGCTACGAATCGTCGAGGAGGCGCGGCGGCTTCGCGTTTCGCATTTGACGCGATGAATCACAGCCGCGTAACGAGACGTCGATATAATAGTTTTCTCGTGGGTTGGGCTTCTCTCGGATAAGAGCTATTAGCTTATCCCCAAAGGAGATTTGCTAACGACCAATTATCTTCGTAATTTCTACCCTGCGACCATCTCCCGTCCTCCGAAGATGATAATCTTCGGAGAAAATACCAGCCTTCGCCCGTGTATCCCGTTCCATGTTTCCTAGAGGCGTACCTCGTCGGATGAATTTGATCCGTCTCGATTAACCGCGAGTTCGTTAGAGCCTGACGGACGATCAATCGGAAAAGGTCCGCGCGGGCCACGGGGGAAAAAGAAGTCGCTTGGAATCGAACGGTCCGACGGGCGGCAGACGGCAGAGAAAAGTATCTCGTGGCCGGCGTAGAGGAGGGAATAGCGTAGGAGGAGGAGGAGGAGGACGAGGACGAGGACGAGGACGAGGACGAGAAGAAGACAAAATGGAACGACCGATTTTCTTCCGTCTGTTTTATACCGTAGTGCCGCGATGGAAGCTGCTACGGGGAAATTGCCCCCTCCTCGAGAGATGTTTGTCGCGACAGCCGACAAGGAAAAAGCCTTCGGGTTTACGCGTCTCTAATTTCCTCGGCACTTCCGTTCTCCCCCCCCTCGTTCAGCCAGTAGAATTTCAAACGGCATCGCATCTAAGATCCGGACGAATTCAATCTCGGCTCGCAATTAAGAGATCAGGCACGCGCGGCCGCCATCCCCGATCTACCCCCGAAACAACTCCGAGATTCTCATCAGCGATCCACCGCTTTGCTTCTTCTACGGATTTTCTACGCGATCATCCCGTCATTTACCACGTAACAGGTCGAGGCGGGGCCGTTTCTCGTCCCGTTCCTCGTCCATCCCCTCGCCCCGACGCGACGGAGGAAGCGCGAGAATAACGCGCGAGGTTAGATTAGCTGCCCCGTCGCGGGACGGAGCGTCGGCGGTACGCGGACGAACGGCAGACGCCCCGGAACTTTTCAAAAGACCCGAGATCGAATTACCTGAAAGCTAGGCTCCGCAGTTCCTCGCGCAGCCCTCGTCCCGCCCCGTTTCGTCCGTTCGTTTTCCCTCCGTATCGCGTTACGCCGATCTCTCGAGCGACACGCGCGGATCCGTTCTTCGTACCTGCTGCGATCGATGTCGCGCTCTCCTCGCCGCCGAGCTTTCGATACCGGCTCGCTCGCTCGTCGTCGCGCTGACGGCTGACGGATATCGCAACGTATTCGCCGGGGACAACCGGGGTTACCGCGAAAGCTGCCTTTCCACGGGCCGGATCGCCGAGCCGAGTCGCGAGACCCGCGAACGCTATCGGATGTT
Organism: Arge pagana; assembly: GCA_963969455.1. Taxonomy (NCBI): domain Eukaryota; kingdom Metazoa; phylum Arthropoda; class Insecta; order Hymenoptera; family Argidae; genus Arge; species Arge pagana. The sequence continues at coordinate 20,186,284 of OZ018308.1, read as the reverse complement.
GAGATAACGCGGAGTTACGCGAGGCCGTCCCCGAAAGGCCGCCTACGAGCTGCTCTCCGAAGTTGTACGACGCCGAAGTGGCGTGCCGCCTCGGTCGAGCACCAAACTTTACTTCCTACGAACGTATCGCCCTCGCAACTAACGCTGACCGAGCCGTATGTTCGGACGGACCCTTGGCACCCGACCGTGACTCCGGACGCCCTGCCGCGACCCTTAGCTCTCATTCGCGACGACTCGCTCTCCCGCCATTACCTCGAGCTCGTTTGCAACCTCGTGCATCTTTGCAAAAAAGCGCTCCCCGCGCTCCTCGTCGTCGCTTCGATTCCCCCTCCTCCTCATCCTCTACTCCCCCCCCCCCCCCCCCGCGGGAGCGTAGGATTTCCACGCCGCGACCGCGATTTTCCCGGAGCAGCGTCTTCGAGTAGTTGGAAAATCTTTCCGGCGATGGTTACGCGTCCTCGCGAAGGGGGAGGTTTCCGGAGAACGTATGCTAAGCCTCTTAGCATATTTCCCGCCACTTTGCTATTATTATTGCCGGGTATATTTTTATTGCATTAATTATCGTTGATCCTCTTACCGAATTCGAATTAATTGGTTATTTTATAGCGCGGCCGCGGCTCGGGGCTAGAGAACCGTTTGCCGCGACGTTCCAACTTCCGAAGCTTAAGCCGTGCCAACCGGCGAACAATTCTCGACCCCAACAATGGCGCGGGAAACGGCGTCGAATATCTTCGAGGCAACTCTGCGAAATTCGATCGTAACTCTCCGCTATCTTTCGGATCCGGGTTGCTCGGCGAATCGCTGCTCGTTCGTTGCAATTCCACGAGCGAGCGCGGAATCGGCGAGAGCGCGTCTGCTAGAAGAGCGTTGCGCCTGCGAAAGTCGAGGCCACGCATCGCGTTTTAAACCCGAAAGGAAACGAGGATGAAAATATGGCGGATTCCGCGAGGGAAACTCACTCGACGAGAACGAAGGAGAGAAGAAAAAAACGAAGGAGGAGAAGAAGAAGAAAAAAAACAAACGAACAACGAGTTGCGAAAGTTTCCCTCGCGGCGTTACGACTCGCACTTAATCCCATAAAAGCTATATTCTATATTTCGGGCAGTAAATAACGTTTAGTATTAATATACGCTCGGGCTTCGCTTCGCGTGTACGAGAGCTCGCGCGTACGTGTGCGCGAAGCTTAACGCTCGCGCGTATTACGAAGCGCCACACCGACGCGAACCTTTGGAAAGCTGCAGTAAACTCTTGATATTACGAAACAGTTTAGCACTACTTCTACCCTCGGCGGATCGTTCGTTACTGTCGCCGTGGTAAACGCGTAAATTTAATATCCATAACGCGTTAGCGCGAGAGACTAAGCGTCGCGAACGTCTCTCCGCGAACGACGAGACTCGTCGAATATTTCGTTTCGGGGAGGCGAAGACGAACGGTTACGGGACTATTAACGAGAGCAGTTCCGGCACCCGAAAACGACGAGCGAGTTACGCGCGTAGCCGGGCCCCGACAGCTCGACGACGGGGAGACCACCAGTCGAGGCGTCGCGGAGGCCCGACGACGGACCTCAGCCCCCGCCCCTCTCTGGAATCCCTCTTTCTCGCTCTCCGGAATCCGTTATTCGAGCGAAATAGAATATCTAATTGGCCGGGTACAAAATTGAGGGATTTTCTCGAGTCCGAGGCTTTGCCGAGATAACGCGAGCCGTGGCCCGAGTACGAGAGCCGAAGGTTGCATCCGTTGGCGTTGCAATTAGAGGGCTGGTGTCGCGAAAGAAATGGAATTTTCTCCGGAGTTTGGGAGAGAGACTCTGGTGAAACGAAATCGAGGCGTTGCGATGGTCGAAGAGGCTTTTCTGCTCTTTCCTCCGATTTCTCGAAAGCTCGGTCGACTGGCAGTCGTCGTAACGGAGAGCTGCCACGAGGCAACATCTCGCTAATGGAATCTTCCAGGTTCAATAACGACTTTTACACGGCAGCTTCTCCGCTCGCTAAAGTGCACACGGCTAAACAGCCACGCCGATATCTGGCGATTTCTCTCGTCCTTCCGCACCCGCGGAGGGCTCTATTCTCGCTTTCCTCGCCAAGCGATCGCGCCAACGAGCAGGGATTTTTAGCCGGGGGAAACGCGCGCGCCGTTTCCGTTCGCGATTATTCGAAAAGCAAACATCAACGACGCGATCAGTTTGATACGCGAAGAGCGATTTCACGGGAATGGGAAAGTTCGGCGGATCGCGCCGACGTATTAAACTTTCACGCGAACGGATTGGCTGCGGTGGCGGCAAAGAGGAACGGAGTTAACCGGGAACCGCGGATTAATATCGCTCCGGGATCGCGGCTCCTCGCTATCGTTATACACGCGCGCCGGAATCGCGTCGACCGCGTTGGGGGAGGGGGGGTAAAGAAAAAAAAAAAAGGAAACAAGACTGTCTCGCCCGTTTCTCGGCGATGCCCGAAGCGAGTTCGGGGTGTTTTTCACGGATGATAACGAGAGAGGAGCGCCGCCGTACGGTGGAGCAAATTTAATAAGGCTGGAAACGACGAGCGAGATTCTTCGGTCGGCGAAGAAGCAGCTTCCAAGGTCGCGACGGAACCCGGGCGAGGAGGCCTGCTGCTGGCCGGTTTTCGAGTAGCGGCAACGGTCGCGAACGAACGTGCCCGCGCGCTCGACCGTTGTCTGGTCCTCGACGTTGCTGGCCGGAGGCGAGGATGGGCGGAACGACGGGACTCGCGCGGGGACGGGTATTCAAAAGCTCGACGCTGTTTTGTTACGCGGTCCGGGGTTGATTACATTTTGTTTTATGACGCGGACCCTCGGAGCTCATCGCCGAGCGGCGGCAGCGGCAACCCGCTCTCGGGCCTCCGTTGGCCTTTCCCGCCGACTCGTTTCGCACCGGTTTCTTGATTAAGAATTTCGCAAGCTGTTCTTTCACGGCGCTCTGACCAATGATTACGACATTAGACGAGGAAACGCTCGTTTCCAGCTCTACTCGTAACTCGTAAGCCACCGACGTTGTTCCACCCGCGCAAAGAAACGGCGAAGATTTCATCGAGACGACGGCGATCCGCGCCGCCGGATGCCACGTTTGACGCGCGTCGCGACGCTGCTTTCGCCGCCTCCGCTTCCACCGGCGTCATAGCATTCGTTGCCTCGAACCGACACGCGGAATACACGTGTAACGCGCGGAGCGTTGTGGTTTAGTTCGGGGTCTCGGAGGGAAAGGAGGAGAAATAGCGACGGAGAGGAGACGAAGCCTCGTTACCCGCAGCCGTTATAAGGGTCGAAGCCCGAAACAACCCGGCGTTGCCCAACGGCTGGCTTTTATTATGTTCTCTCCGGCGTCTCTCCCTCCTCGCAGGGACGTACACGTGCGGACGGGAGATACGGATATAGATGAAACGGCGACGATATCGCGCAACGTGACGCCTCGCGCACGGGCCTCGCGTTCCACGATGATCACCCGACGACGATCGGTATATATAACCGGCAAAGGTACGCGCGACGCTCGTGCCCGTCCGGAAAAATCATCGCGGGGGCAAACAACGGAAGCGCTACCGCGGGCACTCGGAGCAGCGGGCATCCTTCTCGCGGCGACCACGGGGTGGTGGTGGTACTCGATACGACCACGTCCGTTCGGACGAATGGCCGGGGAAAGAAACGATATCCGTCCCGAGTTATCGATACGGGGAAGGCCGTACTCGGATCTGGAAAGGCTCGGGAACTGGGCCCGATTCGCGTACTCGAGGAGGCCTCGTTCGATCTGTCCGCCACAGTGGTCGTTTCGATCGGGTCTCGCGGCGGTCCGGCTACCGAAAGCACTCGACCTACCGCTGCTGCCGCTGTTCTCCTCTCGCCTGGATTTGCAATAATACCACAGCCGGGCGGGTCGGACTAGCGGTTGTACCCCCTACGCGTCGCATCGGCAGACGTCCTCGATACGCCTCTACTCGGCGCGAGCGCCGGGGGTTAATTCTCCGCGATCGTAAGATACACCGCGGAGACACGAGTGTCCCCGTCGTTTCGCGTTCTCCTCTCTCCTCCTCTTTGCCGCTCGTTCCGCGGTTCCTCGACGAGGCCTCGTTTCTCTTCTCGCTCGCTACGAGTCTTGATTTTTTCCCTTCCTTTTTTACGGAGGACAAAGGTCACTCCGGGGGTTGATGAAAGCTTTCGTCAAGTACGATAAAAAACAACTGTTCTCCGGCGGACTTTTGTTGCGAGGAAACAATTCGTGCATCGAACCGGAGACTTTCAAGTATTCTCTTTCAACCCCAAGAAACATTAGTCGTACAAAAAAACGGGACCGAAAAAGCTTTCATCAAGATTTCAATGTACGAGAGCCGAATAACTTTGGAGGGAATTAGCGCTGATGCGAGACTACGTGAAAAGGATGCGCCGCCAAAAAACTGCCGCGGATTCGAGGAGACGCGCGCGCGCTGTTCCGGTGGCGCTTCGCTTTCTTTCGGATTCCTCGCATTCGTTTTTCAACCGAGACCTCCTCGCGCGTTCGCGCGCATTTTCCGGATCATCGTGAAATCGCGGCCAAATTCCGACGGCAACGCGGCGAAGATCGATCCGGACGCGGTGGAGCGGGATGATCGTCGGTGAAGACGGATCAGGAGATCGCGATGGAATGAAATTGAGCTTAAAATAGTTGAGAAAAGGGAGCGGCGGGGGAGGAGAGATCTTGGCTCGCGTTCGGGAAGATAATATTCGGAGCATTCCAACTTCGGAGATGGAGTAGAATCCGCTTAGCCGGGCTCCTCTGCGGGCCGAATCTTACCGAACGGATCGGAGACTCGCCCGGCAATAATTTCGCCCCGAAATTTCGGCACTCCGAATTGGGAACGGGGGACGTACTGTTAGATTTCGAGTTCCGGTCGAACCAGGGGACACAACCGGTGCGAGTCTCGAGGATACGTTTTCCGAAGTGAACGCGAGTTTCCCCGTGATGTTCGAGAGAGAATTGACGAGAAAACGCGCGGCGAAATGCCCCGATGGACGTTTTACGACGCAAATTATGTACCGTCTTGAAACGCGAGTAATCGGATGAATTTATTACGAGACCCGCGTATGCGAAACTTTGCGCGCCATAAAATATACCGCGAGGTAAAAAGAAAGGGGGGGGGGGGGAGGGGACGGCTTTCGGGAACGAAGCGAAATTTGAATTTCAGTACACTCCAGGGCAACGAGCGACGTAATAATTGCGCTAACGGTTATTTTCTTCGTTTTGATGCACGATCCGTTTCATCCATCGGGGAATCTAGCGGGCTTCCCGGGCGCGCCGAGGAAAATTTTCGCCTCGCTTTGTCGTCAATTGGAAGTCCCCGTTACGGATTTCCCCGGAAATCTCGGGATTCGAGTTTACGAGAATGAACCTGGTCTCCGCGATCTCGATCGATCGCGATTACCCCGGTAATCGGAGAAAATTAGGCTTCGCGGCGAACGGTGACCTGGGATTCTCGCGTGAAGGCGACGACGATTGTCGGTCCTCGGCAACGCGTCGGTGGGGAGAAAAAAGAGCGGAAACTGAGTCGGGAGAATGTTCGAAACAAGAAAGGTTCCCGGCGAAGAAAAGGATCTCGCGTCTCTTCTTCGTATTTGCAACGTTTTCCCCAATTCCGGTCGTCCAATTCCGATGCGTCGCGGGAGGGGGGATAAGCATCGGCTGAAAAGTTTTCACCGCGAATCGCCATGCCCGCGCGATCGTCCGCCCGGTGAATTTTACCGCGGAAACTTGGCCGTCGAAAATCGAATCGAGAGAGTCGTAAACGTGACGGAAATATCGGGCGAGACTCGGCGGCCTTATCGCGGGGAGATCGGAATACCACCACCGAGATTCCTGTCGGAAGGAGCGTAACGAACTTTTGATTGATAATAAGAGCAGCGCCTGGCAACGAAACCGAACCCCCGAAGCTGTAATTAATTCGATGTTGTTTTCAGGCCGAAAGTTTCACCGATTACCGATCAACTTCCACCTGACTAATGACACCGGCCACGGGGAGCGGAGAGGCGATGCTCTTCCGCGCGCCTCGCTCCCCGGTGCGCGAGAGGTTTTTCGCCCCGGTAGCAAGTATCCCGTGACGAACGCGATCTAATGATACCGAAGTCGTGGGCAGATCCGTGGGCCGCCCCGCCACCGCGACCGACCGACCGACCGACCGACCGAAACCAAACGATCCGACGAAGAGAGCCGCTGGTCCCGCGGAACGCGACCGTTAATCTCTCTCTCTCTCTCTCTCTCTCTCTCTCTCTCTCTCTCTCTCTCTCTCTCTCTCTACCCCCATATTCGATCGGATTAGGTGCTACCGAAAGAGACGGGCGCGACCTCGGCCGTTCGCCGCCAACGATCGCGACGCTCCCGCGCGAGGAGGAATCGTTCCGTTCCGTTCGGTTCTCCGCGCAACGTTCCGCTTGCTTTTTTCCATCCGGCGGCAGAGTTCGTCTCTATCCGCGGCAGACAATGAGATAAAGCGAGCCGAGCGCCCCGCCGCCCCGCCGCCCTACGACCGCACCGCGAGATCCGCGCGGCTAACCATCTTTTCATTTCTCATCCGACTGGCGCCCCCTCGCTCCCGTCAGCCGGCGCCTCGCGATCCCTTCGGCTTCGGATTTTAGATCGCATTTTCTTAGAAATTGAAAATACCTCTACAACCCCAGCGACGCGCCATTCTTTCCCGCGACGTCGAGGATCCCCGGAGGTGAGGGGCAGAGGCCCGAGAATAGTTTTCTTTTCACGTTCGTTTCACTCAACGTCATCCGGCGATCCGGCAATGCAAGACGAATGATCGGATCGGGGAAAAGGGGTTCCGGGACCGCTTTCTCATATTCAACTTGGCGCCAAGCTTATCGCGGATATCAGTTTGCCTTTCGCTCGATTTTTCTCCGCGTCGCGCGGGCAGGTGAGTCGAACCGATTTTTTCTCCTTTTCCCCCTACGAACAGCCCTCCGCCCCGCGAGCGAGTCCCGCCGACCGCGTAACTCCTACCCCGGATCTCGATGAACCGGATCGCGCGTGCATGCGATTTTTTCATTCGCGTTAATTGAAATTTTCCGTCGCCGCGATAACGAAGCGTGAATGGAAACGATTCGGGGAGCGTGTAACGGCTGGCGGTTGTACGAACCCGTGTTACGGCGACGATTTAATTAGAAGTTGCAAATCAATTTTCGACCCGCGAATCGTTGCATCGAAACGAAATAATCGGGCGACCCCGACGAGATCAGCCGATCGCATCGACGTCGCGAACCGTTTTTTCTCCCATCGTTACCGTTGCGAACCGCGGCGACGCGACCAATAGCACCGGCGGAGGCGTGGCGGGTCGCACCGCGCGGGCGAAAGTCGCGTAGACGTATCTCGCGGGGGCCGGGATTGAAAATTGTCAGGTAAATCGGACAACGGAGCTCGCTGGTAAGCCGGAGGACCGTTTTCAAAAGATTCAAAAGATCGGAGCGCGTAAAAAGGATTTGAAAATGGTAGTCTTCGTGTGAATGCGCGTATAGCTGCGGGTACGCGCGCGCGCGCGCGTGTCGCGCTGGATGTGAACACGTTCGTACGCGACTCGGCCTCGCATCCGCGGCCTCCGGTGGTGGCATCCGCGGAAGCGGGGAATCCTCCCGCCGCGGGTGGAGGAGCTACCCTCTTATTAAAATATCTAACGTGATTAACGCGAACTTGACGGTTACAAAAGACTCGAGTCGAAGCCGGGTTCGCGGTGGTTGCGCGACCGCGAATGCGAGGGACCAGACAACGGTTGATTCCGTACCTCCCCTCCTTTCTTTTCTTTTCTTTTCTTTTCTTCTTTTCATTTTTTTGCTTTTTTTCCCTCGAAGCTACGTGAAAAAGGAGGAACGGAGGATGGCGAGGTTATATTTTCATTGCAGGTGGATATAATACAGCCGGAGATCGTTAACCACTCTGCATAATATTTTTAAGGGAGCGTCGACGTCGCGGAGGGAAAGAAAAAATCTTCCCTTTATCCCGGACCCTCGTCGTCTTCCGCGCGGCTTCTAAATTGCTCGACAAATGCTTACGGAGATTGAAGTACCACCTATACACCCTAACCCCCAGCTTCCTATTTACTCTCACCGCGCATTCGCTGACGGAGCCGGCGAAGAGACAGAACGGTTCCATCGGTCGTGGAACGGGCGAGGAGTAGATACGTACGTGAAAATCCGATCGTCCGCGGAAATTTCGAGTCGTGGACGGGTGTGGGGTAGGTGACTGCTCCCTCCTGCTTTCCCTTTGCCCCTTCGACACGAGGGAGATAGCGAGCGGGGGGGAAGGTGGTCCTGGTATTCTTTTCGGAAGCGCAATTAGTCCTCGGTGCAGTCGACGAAGATTCCTCGGTTGGATTTGGCACGTCGTCGATGAAACGCGAGTCGCGAGGAGGAAGAAAATAGGGTAGATCGGGAGCAAATGAAAATGAATGATAGGAAATGAGGTTCCCGGCAGGAAATTATTTCCGTTCTCAACTCCTTCGCGCGGGAGAGATTCGGAGTCGCTTCGACGCGTAGTGAAAATTGCGTGAAATTTTCAGAGGAGCCAAACTTTTGCGGGACCGGGTGGCGGAAACCCCGCGAGGACGGTGACGGGAACGGGCGAGAGGGAAAAGGGAGGCGAGGGAAAAGTTTGCTCGCGGTAGCGCGTCCTCGTCTGCACAATAGCTAGTTACGGGACAATGGTTGCAGACGCGTCGCTAGGGGAGGGCGAGGGGGAGGGGATTTGGCCGAATTTAATTATGAGACGTTCTTAGCTCCGAGGCACGAGAAGCTTCGCCCGAGAATCTCGAGAAGACTGCCAGTTCGGGGAAGGGACGGCCGATGCCGGGTTACGGAGGTGCGCGGGAGGCTAATACGGGCCAGGGAAACTGTACAAACGTGGGAATACATTGAATACAAACTAATTTCATTCGGAATTCGTTCTTTTCGCCGTTTCTTCGCGCTACTCCCTTGTTCTCGCGTATGTCTCGCGCGCCCTCCCTCGCGCTTTTTTGCCCGCCCTCGTCGACTCCCGAAGCCGTTCGCGCCTCGCTCTCGGTCTTGTTCTCTCGTCGACGGTGAAGCCCGCGAGTAGAACGCGGAAGTCTCGACCAAAGCTTTCCGCGGGCACGTCGAGCGGCAAAGGGGATACGAGGAACAACCACTCGGACCGGAAGAACGGAGGATCCGGAGGCGTCCCGGGGGTTTCCGGCGAAACCACCTTGCGGAGACGAGGCGATCTTTGCGTTAACGAATTCTCGACTTCGACCAGCTCGCGTTCCACATCGTTCCGCCCGCGCGACGTCCTCGTGGTCGCATCCTCCGCGCGATCCCGGTGTCACGCGAGATGCTACGTTTTCGTACCCGCGCGAAATAATTTCGAGACGCGGGGAAGAAGCGGAGCCTACGTAGGTTCGTTCGCGTGCGAGATCCGATCGGATCGAGCCCGGAAAAGCTCGAGCACTCGGGGGATAGAAGAGTAAACGAAGAGCAGCGAACGCGAGTAGCGGTAGTCAACTATCGTTCCGGCGCGTTCGTTTACCGCGGACCCGTCGGAGTAATAAAGCGAGGGGGGTTGGGATTTGCGTTCGGGTGTCGCGCGCGTTCGCGACGAGGGTTCTCGTATTGGAACGAGAGCGTAAGAAGAAGGAGCCAATCTAGTTTGCGATTTATTTCCGTAGGCAATTGTTTTCGGGACGGTGAATTCGCCGATCCTTCTCCCTCTCTCTCTCTCGCTCTCTCTCTCTCTCTCTCTCTCTCTCTCTCTCTCTCTCTCTCTCTCTCTCTCTCTCTCTCTCTCTCTCTCTCTCTCTCTCTCTCTCTCTCTCTCTCTCTCTCTCTCTCTCTCTCTCTCGCTCTCTCTCTCTCTCTCTCTCTCTCTCTCTCTCTCT
>OZ018308.1:20155555-20176221 GCA_963969455.1 Arge pagana | reverse complement strand
CTAGAAATATACTTGAAACTATACCGAAAGTTCGCTATGGCGAGTTATTTCTTCGTATCTTGAAAAAAAAAGTGCCCGAAAAACAGCGTTTCTAGCCCTTCCAAAGCGGAACCCCTATCGTTCGGAACACCGTTCGATGGTTTTACATAGCTAGCTGCCTCTGGTAGTCGCGTGCTACGCTGCTCAGCTCGGTAGGTAGTCCACTCGCGCGACGTACGAGAAAATCGAAGTTTCGAGTCTGCTCGGATCGTTTCGCGAGGCAGCCGTGACGCAGCGACAGCCTGCGGGCTGCCTGTTTTCCAAACACCAAGTGCCAAGCCGAGCATGAAAACCCCGACGAAATTCCTTTTAAGCTACCCCGTGCCTCGACGCACCCGCGACCGCACGTACGCCCGCCGCCCCCGCATGCTCGCGCAAACGCTCGGCGGCGCGGCGAGCAGAAAAACGGGTTACGGCTCGCACCGCGAAAAACGTTTACCCGTGACCTTTCTCCCTCGTTCGCGAGCGCGGAAAAGCGACGCGGGAGGTACGCGTGTCGGACAGGAAAGGTTCGACGCCTCGGTCGTTTTTGCGTTGCTCTATCCCCGGGACGAGAGATCGACGCGGGAGCTCGCGACGCGATTCGATCCGTTCTCGTACGTAGCCGCGCCGGTCCTCGTCTCTGGTCGGGGGAGGGTAGCGTGGCGGTAGACGCGGTGACCCCGAGCGGACCCACCTTCTTCGAACAAAACATCGGAAATTCCAACTCCCGAGCCCGACGAAGACCACGTTCTCGGCAAAGACCGCATCGGGGATGAGCCGAGGTAAACTTCACCTGCCCCACCGACGCGGCGGCTCGTACGAACTGCGTTCACGCGTTTTGAATACGAACTCGCTCGACGACCCTAATTTGCAAAACATCCCCCGCACCACCAACTATTCTCTCTCTCTCTCTCTCTCTCTCTCTTTCTCTCTCGCACGCACGCGCGGGTATTCCGAGCCCCCGACGTCCCTCCTGTTCGTTTCCCTCCCTCGGCATCTCCGCGCTTCGCTCTGCACTTCTCTCCGCTTTTACAGTCGCCCGATCCGGATTCCCCCTCTCGAGCTCCGTCTCCCGAAGCGCAACCTATTTACGGACCTATCCCCGAGTCGATCAGCTTGATATTCGAGCTTCGCCCTTCGACCAACTTCTCGTCGAGTCCGCCCTTTCCGTAACGACCAGGAGAGAGATCGGGCAGCAACAGAAACGAGCCGACGATATATATACTCGCGCGTCGCCGGGATCCGCCGTTTCGCGAGGTATCCCGTCGAGCAAAGATTCGGAATGGGACTCGAGTAGATTGTTTACTCGTTTCTAGGAGTTCGCGAGCGACGCCGGGTAAGAGGAACGCGGTGGGTACGGATACCCGCTGGCTCGGTGCGCCGCGCTTGTCGGCCCGTCACTCGCGCGCGAGTGTGGTCCTGCCAAAAAGTTTCCAACGAAAGTTGACCAAGTTCTCGGGAACCAGAACGAAATTCGAGTTTCGAACGGAGAGAGGGAGAGCGAGAGGGAGAGAGACGAGCTTCCAACGTCGGCGGCGTTCGCGCGGCGACTACTCGAACACGCGCGCGAAAGGTATTTCTGACCGTCGTGGGTCCCGCTACGACGAGACTCGGGACGCCTACGGATAATAATATTATACGGGGACGTATATAGGTATACGTACGTAGGTATATACGCGGGGTTCGGTACGACGCTGGGGGTCGGGAGAGGTCGGGGATTTGAGATATGTGCGAGAGGATAGCCATTGTTCCGTCCAGAAAGCGGAATAGCAACGCTTACAATACGATTGTTTTAGCCCTTAGTCGCCCCGAACGAGCCAAGCCCGTGGCCACCCCTTTGCCCGATCCTTGGCTCGCGACCCCCGAGCATCCCGCGAACTATTAAATTCGTTATTAATGTTACCGATGCCGTTACCCGGCGTACCTACGTAACAACGCTGTAATTGCGAGGGAAAATATATAATTCTCCGACCCTTTGTGTTTTGCGCGCCGTTGGGGGGAGAGGGGTCTCGCGCGTTCCACGACCGCGCGTCTCGGTCGCGATCCCCAAAAATCGAACGAACGTTATACCTACTCGTACCGAATCGCGCCTCGGCGAGCGACGTTTCGCGTTCGTTTTCTAGCCGAGGTAGCGTCGCGACGAGGACGAAGCCGAGTAGGAGGAAGAATAGCCGGCGGGAAGGCAACCCTCCTACGGGGTACGGGACTGGCGATACGTTGGGGAATGCGCGCCGTTGAAGCATCGCGACTATCGCTGCAAACTTCTCTGCCGTAGCATCAAATTGAAATGGATGACCATTAGTAAGATTACAGGGATGCTCCAGGTGGAGACGCGTCGCGCGTAGAGTAACAAGATCCAGAAGTCGATCGCCGGGTAATGAAATTGCTCGGCGAGTAGCGATGCGGCAACGGTAGCAGCGAATCGCTCCGCGCGGTGCAGTTGAAAAATTGTCAGCCGTACGGCGTAGATGCCGTTTTCCACGGAGTCGGAAGCAACCCGTAGCTTTCGTGCGACCCTACCGCGGCGTACGCCCGACGCCCGACGCCCGACACCCGACGACGACGACGACGACGACGACGACGGAACGGGATTCTGATATTCGAGTAGCCGAGGAGAATCGCGAAGACGACGGACGAGCTCGATTTCGCATCGAGTTTCGTTCGAAAGCCTCTCTTTCGTTTCGTTTCGTAAGTCCCGGATACGGCTCACCTCCGAATAAGAAGAGGCAGCTTCGTTGCGACTACGGAACGGTAGCAGCAGCCGCAGCCAGGGGGCGAGAACGGCGACGTTACCGACGTCCGCGTAAGATCCGACATTTTTTTAATAAAATCTTACGAACCTTTTTCGCGGAACGAACGGGAACTACTCGACGGCGGGGAACGACGAGGGAACCGTAGTATACGAAGCTCGTCACGTACTCGTTCGACCATCCCCGGTTCCCGGCTTCGGTATTACGAGTCGAGCTAAATCTTTACCAGCCGATATCGCGCGGCGTTTCTTCGACTCCCGCTTTATCCTCGCGCGCTCTCGTTTCTCGGGAAATGGGAGGAGAGATGGCGGAAAAAATGAGGACTCCGGTAGCTGCTGGGTACGACGAAGAAAGAGAAAGACGCCTCGCCCGATTCGGCGAGGTAGCCTCCCCGCGAAACGGTCGACCCGACGACGAAAAGTATCCGTCGTACGTGTCCGACGCGACGGGGTCGTCTAGTCTTTTTCGCCGACTGTTCCCACTACCCCGACGGCACACGCGCGCGCACGCACGCTCGTCCCTTACTCGACCGAGACTTCGTTTTCACGAGGCGGACGAGCCGACGAGCAGCGGGTAGCACGCTGAATTTTAGCGAGAATCTAAACACTGAAAAGGAGAAGTTGCGACCTGGTCGTAAAGCAGACTTACCAGTTGGATCTCGCCACTTATATGCTCGCGTAATAACTAAAGTGCGGGGTTGGCTCGCAGCCAGCGACCGGGGGGGCCTCGGGCGAGGCGCGAATCCCGGTGCAACGCGTTCTACGTCGGTATTTACGATCATTTTTACGAGTAGCTCCGCAACGTAGGCGTAATTGCGCGACTTCACCGACGTCTTCGAGAGTTTCGAGATCATCGGGCTATCGAAGCGATCGTCGATTCTACGAGCGTGCGACCGAAAGGGGGGGGGGGGGGGGAGAGAGCGTCGCGAGTTCGTTTCGTCGATCCTCGTCGCTCGTTCTCCGAGAGCATCGACGGGGGCCAGGTGGATACGCGGAAGGCACGTAGCCGCGTGTACGTATACCTCGGGGTGCCTCGTTTCAGGGACTCGTTCTTAATAAATCTGAATTTTCTTTTAAAATTGTCCGTAACCGCGCGGCATTTCGCGTTATTCGATCGGTCACGGGCCAAAGCTGCAGAGGAATCTTTGCTCGTTGAAGGTACCTATGGCTGGATTTATCTTCCGTGAATTAAAATTAGGAGCTCATTGTTGGTGAGAATTCTTTTTTATACGTCGAGAGGAATATTCGGTCAATGGAGCGAGAGGAAAAAACGAGTCGTCTGAAACGAAGCACCCTTATATATATATATATATATATATATATATATATATATATATATATATATATATATATGTATATATAGGTATACGTATATACGCGTGAAAGGAGGCGGGATAATTTCTTTCGGAGTCCCCGCTAATGAAAACGAACTCTTTATTAACAAACGAAGCTGACGCGGGGACGGACGTCGCGGGTGAATGAGAGAACACGTCGGAGATTTTTCCCGCGAGGTTCGCGCGCCGAAGGGTGGGCAGCCCTGCTAAGTGATACGAATGCGTTTGGGGTTTGCGGTTTCCCTAAACTATATTTAATGCCGTTTCTCTTCCACTTCATCCTGCTGCCCTTCCGTCGTAGGCTAGCCCGTCGGGCGTTCCCTTCGCACCCGCGGATCACCGTTCCGCGCGAGAGCCTTAGGTACGTTTTATATCTCTCCGCCGGCTCGTTCGTACGCGAGCAAAGATTTTTTCAACGCGCGCGCCACGGCTGCTCCTCTCGCCTCGCGCGACGACCGAGTTACGCGAGGATCCGGCGAGAGAAACGATCTCCTTCCGCGGACGCGGGTACGTACCACCTCCGCGATTCCCGTATATCTGTCCTCGGTTTTCCGCTTCTCCGAAAAGGGAATCGGATGAATGGGACGAGGCCGAACGAACGAAAACGGGAAAACCGAGCGGTCGGTGCACACGGAGGCGTACGCGGTCGGGTATCGCGTCTATGGGCGAGGCGATTCGATTTGCGGCTTTCACGGTGTTTCGATGTTTAGCAGTTTCTGGCAACTCCGGCAGCTCGTTGAATAGCAGTTGTATTTAAATGGAACAAGGTTGTTCGATGCAACGTTTATCGCGAATACGGGAGCCGAGAGCCACGCCGAGTAGGGCAGACGGAAGGGTCGAGGGCGATATACGCGAGGGAAACCAGACGGACCATCCAGTACATCCCGACCGGTAATGCGCGCGATGCGGTCCGCTGAAACTCTACGAGTACGCTAACTACCCCCGCGCAACCCCCGTTTACCCGGCTTTCTCTTCCGCGGGTAGACGAGGAGCGTATCGTCGCTCTGCCCGTATCGTTTCTCGAATTGATTCGAAACTATTCCCACCCGTACGTACGTTGCCGTACCTTTCGCGTCGGCCCGGGTCCGCGGGAGATTCGGGATCGCGAACCGGATTTTTTCTTGCTCTTTACTGCCGGGAGAGGAGAAAAATTATTTGCGGAAGAAGCGGGACAGGGACAAACGAGGAACTCGTACGAGACACGGGGAAGGCCTGGCGACCGGGAAACTCTTCCTTCCAGGTTACGATTTTACGAGGCGAAGTATCGCGCTGGAGGTCGAATTACGAAGTCAAAACTGCCGGAGATGAAATAAATGCGACTATTATACGGCGGTCCGGAGTACTCCACCGCAACCTCGGAGCCCGGTCTCTCGTCAGACGCGTCTCTACGCGGGGGCGAAGGGGGCAGAGGCACACGGACGGGACGAGCGCGCGCGCGCGCGCCCCCACACGCGCGGGTCCGTCGTGTTCGCCAACCCTCGGAGCTCGGGGAGTCAACGATAAGTGTTTGAAATATTGAAAGCTGGCGCGCGGCCTCGCGGCCGTGTCGGGGGCGCTACCGATAGTAGTAGACGTAGAAGAGGAGCAGAGGGTCGGGGGTAGAGGGCGAAAGGTCGACGAGCGAGGAGCGCTGGAACGGGGGATACGCCGAACGGGGAGATCGGTAGACCGGGTATAACGCTACCATTTATATACCGTCAAGCGTGGTACGGGCGGGTCACGAGGGGCAGACTCGTTTGATATGCGAGGCGAACCTTCGCCCTTGCGAGTACCGTGATTGATACCAGGCTTGTCTCCGAGTATTTCGGATCGGGCGCGAACCGTCATCGTCGAGAGCGTATCGCGCGAGTTCCGCGGGTAGTACTCCCGCTCCACCCACCCGCGCGTTTCACCCACCTCTTCGCGAGCGTTGCGAACGCGTGCCGGCCGAAACGCGATCTCTCCTCGTCGTCTCCAAGTTCCGTTGGTTTTACTTAGCCGTTCCCCGAGTCGGTCCGCTCTTCTCGCCTCGCGTTTTCCGGGGGTTCCGCGACGCGGATACGAGGTACGAGAGAGGACGGAGGCATTTCTCGCGACTAGAGCGGCTCCTGACCCGCTTCCTTTGAGACAGGAAGACCGGGGGGATACGAGGATTCCTTCTTAATTTATAACCGCAATGGAATCAGTCTACCGACGTCGTCTTCCACCTTTTCAACGTCACCGGGAGATCCTTTGTCCAATCAAGTCTTTGTCGACCCTCCCCCCGTCGCGGTTTCCGGGGAATTTCGCGGGGCACGCCGCCCCGTGCACCGTGAAATCGCAACGTCGAGCACGAACGACCGTCGCGCGCCGACGCATCGGAGGATACGCGAAAAACGCGCGTCCGTTGCCTCGCGGGTTGGGGGGCCACGCCGCGCTCGCCGGACCCGAGAGACGCCACGTCGCGGATTCATCTTCTACGAGTCGGGGGGGGGATCGTTTCGGTAATTCGAGAAAGGGCTGGATTCTCCTCGCGCGACGGTGACGGTGTCTCGTCTCTCTGCTTTCCGCGAATGGACTTCTAATTTCTCCGGATAGCGCGTCCGCGGGGATCCTCGACGCGGATCGATCTACGCGCGACTCTTTCGCCGAGCAGGAGGAGAACGCGAAGTGGGCTGGGATAGGAATAGAATTTATATATCCGAGTACTTTCGAGGGTCGAGTCAGCCTCGCGGAGCACCGAGGAGATATTAAAACTTTCCGGAGGGATATGACATCGTCTGTGCGGAGGGTCGGGCGCTCTTTGTGCAGTTTTCTTTCGAGCGGCTATATCTGCCTGAACCCAACAAAGGCAAACACCTTTTATTGACTCTGCTATCCACGATGCACGGAGAACGGGCATTCATCCTCCGCGGACTGCGATCAATCCTTGCCCCGTTCCACTCTCGTTCGGATTCAGACTCGCTGCTGCTGCTGCTGCTGCTGCTCCGCTGCGTCTCTCGGTCTTTCTTCTATCTCGAATTCGAATCTATCGACTATTGACGTGGATTTTTCTTTCTCTCTTTCTTTTCGTTTTCTTCTTCTTTCCGTTTACCAAACACGGCATGCCAAAGGGATCGCGCGACGTGCAATCGCGCGCCCGTTGCGTCGCGCGAATCGCGAATACGTTTCCGGAGTTCCGGTGAACGACGACGGAGATCATCGGATTAGCGCAAGACGAGCCGCGGGATGCGTGCGAATAAAAATGCACGTATCTCGAGAGCGAGGGAGACTCGTCGAGAAATAGCAGGAGTAGCAATTTAAAGGCAATCAAGGAGGCGAAGGGTTTGTCGGCGCCCAGGGAGACACCGCGACGTTCTATTTATTCAACGTCATAGAAGACTCGTTCCAATTCTCTATTCTTCCGCCACGGTTATTTACTACTGGTCCGTGGGCCGTACCGCGGGAGACTCCCGAGTCTGTCCCCTCGCGAGGGGGCGAGAAAACGAATCGCGGAGGTATACCGCGAGCACGGAGCTCGGACGAAAACGGAAATACGAGAAAAACTATCTCGAGGACGAGGAGCGACGAGCGAAATTGTAAAAGTTTACCGAAGAAGGATGAAAAACGAGCGGGGAAGAGGGAGAGGGTCGCGGTCCGAGGTCCCGGTCGAAGAATCGAGATCGTGGCAAAGATGACCCGGAGGAAAAATTAAATATCTTGGCAAGAGCGATAAAATGAAAAAGTTTAGAGGATCGCGGCGGGGGGACGGGGGGGGGGGGCGGGGGGAGAGGGAAGGGGGCAGAGAAGAAGCCGAAGACGGTCCTCTCTTCGGGGCTCGAGGCCAATAAAGAGACACGGGAGCACCGTTCCCCGCTGACCGTCCCGGAACGCCGAGCAAACTACCCGCCTTCTCTCGGATCACTACCCTTAAAATTTAGATCGAACCGGCTTAGCCGGGTGGAAAATTCTACCCCGACCAACGGCACGCCGAGGCGAATGCCTTCGCGCCCGTCCTTCGCCACCGGCCGACGGATCGATTTCGAAACTTCGATACGCGACCGTACGCGTACAACCTCCGCGAAGAAGCGTCCGTCCCCCGAGCTCCGTAGGGGAGGCATTCGGCGGCGGCTCCGCTCTCGTGCGACGTCGCGTGAAAACGTTGCGTGCCTCCGTAATCGTCGTCGAGCCGTTGAGCCGTCGATGCCGTCGCGAATCGCGCGGGAACGGAACGGAAATCGTTACGTTTCAGGGGTCGTGGAAAGTTTTAGCCGTGCTTTCCGTACGAGGGTCGCGCGCTTTCGCTCGTTCGTTTTCGCGCCGTGGAAATTTACCTGGATGTTTACGAGTGAAACGAGCCTCGTTCGAGGCGCAGTTCTCGGGTCATCGTCGATCGATACGCGATCCCGCGAGTCGCGTGCCGCTAAGTGACCAAGAAATTAATCGCTATCTCGACCGAGACTCGGACCGAGAATATTAT
This sequence comes from Arge pagana, assembly GCA_963969455.1. Classification (NCBI taxonomy): domain Eukaryota; kingdom Metazoa; phylum Arthropoda; class Insecta; order Hymenoptera; family Argidae; genus Arge; species Arge pagana. Next base: position 20,167,700 of record OZ018308.1, on the reverse strand, counting down.
CCGAGTCGTTACCCCGAAAAAGGCGTCGTGCCGATAAGAAAGTACACCCGGACTCGCGGGCGTACGGGGAGACTTGCTCGTAAACGAATACAACGTCGTCGCGCTATGCGGGGACGAAGGACGATACACCGACGGATCGCCGCGCTGTCCGAGCTTTCCGGAGTGGATCGGGTAGTTCTTAGCTTTCGACCGTTCCGATTTCCCCGTCGACGTACGAAAGAGACGCGTATCGTCGCGCGGCGCGAGAGCAGAGCACGTTGGCACGGGGGACGAGTCGTACCCGCGTTGATCGGCTCGCTATTCCTCGCTCCCAAACGTAAACCGCGCGAAACGTGGAAAACGGGAGACTCGAACCCGACCGAGTTTGCTCGACGGGACTACTGGACCCAACGGATCCCGCGAAACCCATCTCGTCGATGACGCTCGCCGTGCTGCATTTTCATTATTTTCATTTTTCATTTTTTTTTTTTTCACCGAAAAGGGATTACACGGCTTTCCCGCGGAGAGACGACGCCGTGTTCGTGCTCCCAGAGGTGGGTACGGAGCGAGAAAATGACGAGAGAACCGCGAGAGGTGACAGGATGAGATACGCGCTAATGTACGTATCGATTCTCTTCCCCCCCCCCCCCCCCCGCGCCTACGTGCTACGCGCAGCGGCGTAATATCATACGATAGCGACTTACACCCTTTCAGACGCGTTCCTCGTAGGTGGGAACGACGCCGAAGGATGGGGGCGATGGACGCGAAGGTGTGTTCATTTCATGGACCGTCAACTCGCGTCAGTGCAACGGCGCAGCCCCTGATTTTTCTGACCGAACATCGTTTCCCGTTAAGCAGACGTGCTGCTACGTCCGTCCGCGCGGACCGACCGTCTACGGGGTGTTTGCCCCAACGCTCGACGCCCGAGTCCTCCGATTGGGACGCGAACGTAACGGCGCCGCAGTTTTCGTCGTCCTTCGATTTTTTCTTACGAATCCAACAGAGAACACCGTACGATCACCCCGTAGATCCGCGGTGTCCCCTTTGCCGCGCCCCGAGATGCTTTTTCCCGTCGTTTCCCGTCCCCCCCTCTCGATCCCTCGCGCAGCGGATTTACACGGATCCAGTCGTACCAATAACTTCCACCGCTCGTCCCGAGATACAACCGCCGGGATCGTCGTTTCACGCCACCGTTGGCCGGCAGAGCTAATAGATATCCATTGCGCTGCCCCGTCCGTCGCGGTTCGTTCCCGGTTGCTATTTCGGAGTTTATCCGATCTCCGCTGCTGCTCCTTATATACACCTCGGCCAATCTGTTTTTCGATCTTGAACCGTCAACTCCGACGGCAGCTGTTCGTCCCGTGTTACAAGGATAACGCGAACCAACGAACGTCGGCGAGGCGCTGATCGCTCCGTCGCGACTCGGCGGAATTGGACGTTCGGGATCGAGCATCGCGTAGTTCTGGAATGAAAATCGCCGCTTCGCCTTTTTTTTCTTCTTCTCCATCCCCGCGATACGTGCGAGAGAGGACGAGTCCGGAGCGGGACGCGACGACCGCGAGGGCGGATGTAGCGGCAAAACACGAAACCGAAACTCCTGCTGCAAACTATGCTTCGTCGTTTCTTGCTGCCGCGGCCGACTCGGTCGAATTACCGGCCAACAAAACCTTCCGGCGTCGCACTAAATATTCGCTACGTAGCGTGTCGCCGACGAGGTCGCGCGGGTTACTTCGAGACACTCCCCCGTCGGAGCTCGGATCGAGACGATACGTCCGACGGCCGGGAACTCCGACGTCCGCCGAGGATTCCGAAGCAGCGCCGGACGAAGAAACGATTCTCGCGCGGTACCGCCAACCCCCGCCCCAACCTCGTCGTCGGGGCTGCGGATTCCGCGGTCGGGCGACGTAATTTTCTTTTTACCTCCGCTACGGCACTCGTCGTCCCTCCGTCGCGGATCGGATCCGGTTGTTTTTCTTTCGCCGGGGAATCGAGGCGCGAAAGAGACGGGTAACTATGCCCCGAGGCCAGACGACGCGCGAGCAAGGATCGGGATGAAACGAGAGCTACTAATTTCTCTGAGAGGCACTCCGCGGACTAGTTTTGTGCGACTTCGCCTGTCCGTCTCTCCCTCTCTCCGTCTCCCTCGCGCTCTCCGTTCGTTCGCGTCGATCCGACGAGCTTTCCTCTCCCCGACGCCGCGTCGTCGGGACGTCGGAGAACCGAGCCGCCGGGGCAGTACCACGTACCTACGCGGTGGCGGCGCGACGCGTCGAGGCTTTTTCCCGTCCCGCTCGGATATCAACGACGTCACGGTCGCGCCGCTCTTTCCATTCCGCGCAAAAAACGCGCGAGACGGTCGGACGAGAGGCAAAGGTAGAAAAGAAAATCAAGACCGAGCGAAAACAACCGTCGGGGAACAAAGGCGAGAGCCCGAATAAAGGATGAAGGAAGAGAGAAGAGGGAAATGCCGCGTCGTCGAGCCGTAAGCTCCGCGTCTGGTCGCGGACAACGCGAGGGCGGCAGGGGAGTAAAAACGCGAGGCGAGGGAGGTGGCCGGGGCGACGGAAGGCAAGAACGCGAACGCGAACGCGAAAGCGAACGAACGCCCGGAGAGCCGGGTTCGCGAGACAGCGCGTCCGTTCGCCCGTCGTACACCCTCTTTTCGCGCTGTACAGCGGTTTTCGATCGGCGGGCTTCCGGTTGGCCTCGGCTGCTTCTCCGCGGAAAGGAACGTCGCGTCCTCGTTTCGTCGTATTTTCTCGCCTTCCGCTCCGCGGATTCCCCGAGCGTTGGGTACGACGAGCCGACTGCCCACCGGCTATCCAATTTGACCGACTTCGCGTCGGTGGTTCGACCCTTCTCGTCGCTCCTCGTTCCACCGACGATTCCGCTGCCCCCGACGAGGGCGTATCGAGTCGACCGTGGTCGCGTCTCGTTTTCGTCCCACGTCGGTCCTGGACGCGCGCTTCTTTCCGTTCGATCGGGCGTACGGCCCGGTTTCTTCTCGGTAGGCGTATTCCCCGCGAGATTTAATGCCCCCGCGTCGGAGAAACGCGATGAAAATCGACGACGATTATCTTTCGTTCTCGCGACGCGTCCGGATCGCGTTGCGCCTTCGAACGGACGGACGCGGAGCGCATCTTTTCCTAGAACCCCCCCGTGTCTCCGGGAAACGTTGTACGACGAGGCAAAGATCGAGGAAGAAAGGAGAGTGGCCGAGACCCTCGACCTCTCTCTACCGCCTACCTCTCGTCGAGTCACCAGGCGCGCGTCGGGTCAGACAACGCGAACGTCGACGTACGGAAACGGACGAGGAGTCAAACGAGAATTTCCTTACACCCTTTGTCCATCCTTGGCTGGTGGTCCGGTCGACCGACCCACTCCCCCCCCCCCCCCCCCCCTCGTACCGTCCTCGAGAGCTCTAACCAAAGCTCCGGAGCGTGAGAGTCGCGAGGTGGATCTTTCCCTCCGTTCCCCTCGGACCCCGCGGCACGGTTGTAATTTTATCAGACTCCGCGACGCTCGTTCGTACAGCCGTTGTTTTTCCTACCGCCCACGGCAATTCGGGGTGCACGCTTGTCACGGTGAAATGAAAAATAATAGCGGGACACGGGTAACGCGCGCGACGAGAGAACGGGAGGTCGTAGCGTGCCGGTTAGCCGGTCGATCCTCTCCCCTGTCGTCGTTTTCGCGGATCCTGACCGTGGTCCTTTCGCGACGAACGGTCTCGGGGGAGAACGACGAGATCGTTTCCCGATCCTATCTCCTCCGAGAGCGGTCGAGCTGCTCGGTAGCCGCGATGCCGAATCGCGGGCACGTAGCTTCGAAGAGACGTTAAATGCCGCGGCGGCGTAGGTACGACGCGCCCTCGCGCGACCTCGACGCGAATTCTCCCCCCCCCCCCCCCCCCTGACTCTGGATCAGGCGGGTCTCTGTCCGTTTCGCCCCGTATCTCGGCATCGAACTGTTGTGACCAGGTTTTAATAGAGTCGCGAGAGCACGGGAGCGGAGCTGAAAGGTGTAATACGGTGCGCGCCGCCCGTTCCCGGCTTACTTACGTACCACCCGTGGCGTGCGAGGGAAGAGAGGCGAAGCGGCTCGGCAAGGAGGATGGAAAGCACCCTCATAAATATTCACGATGAAATCTACCCCTCGATAATAACGGGCCCCGAAATATACGAGGGCTCTCGCTTCCCCCTCTTTCTCTCTCGACGTTCTATCTGATGGTAGGCGACCGAGCCGCCGCCGCCGCCGCCGCCACCACCTCGCCGTTTCTATTTCGCGCGGAGCGAAAGCTCCGCGAGGGTCAGGACGCGGTGGCCAACGGTGAACGCTCCGCCGTTCCGCTACGCTCGTGATCCTGCCACACCTACGATCCTCGTATCGAGCCGTAGGATCTGACAAAATAACGTCGCCACGCCCGCGACACCCCGACAACCTCTCCTCGGATTTTCCCCGTCGCCCGGAGTAGGTACTCCGAGACTCTTCGTCCGGACGCGAGCCATCCTTCGTCGATCGCTACGTTGCGCATCCCGTGGCCTACGCCGGAGACCCCGCCGCCGCGCGCGAAGAGAACTCGACCGACTCCTCCTCGTTTCCTCGTTCTCGCGGATTACGGATCGAGTTTTCGACGTTTCCGAGCCACCGTTGTCGACGCAAAGCACGGAGCTTTGCCAGGAAGTAACCGATTTCCCAGCAGATATTGGTCCGTTGATGGGTGATGGCATTGTCCTCCAACGGTCCGGTCGCGCGTCAACGGCTCGACTCGGCCGCAAAATGGTAATAACCGAGCCCCGTAAAGCGGGACAACGGTTCTCCTACCGGGGAGGACCGGACGGGGTGCAGCGTACGGCTACTCGCGCCGCGGGTATACTACATCGACCGTCCGCGTTCCCGTGCTCGGGCTAAATTTCGATTACGCGCGCCGCGCGATAACGGCGCGAGCCTAGTTCGCGTTCGCCCGCGAAACGAGGCGCTCCTTCGCCTCTCGTCGGCCCAAAAGGTATCCGAGGTCGTCGTTGTCGATGCTGCCGGACCTACACCTACGCGACTTCGGCTAATTCCGCCGAGGGCAACTTTTCGACGACGACCAGGCGCGTGCGGCGGTATCGCGCCCACCCTCCTCCCTCTCTCTCTCTCTCTATCTATCTCTCTCTCTCTCTCGCTCGCTCGGCTGCTCGGGGTCGCGTTTCTTGCTATCGCCTAATCGCCGACGATTCACTCGAGCATCCCCGACGCGGGGTGAAAACGAGCGCGCCGTTAGAAATCGCAGCATCATCGCCATCGCGAAATCACGAGGATCCCCGAACGTGATATCTACGACGTCCCCGGGACATCTCACGGGCATCGTTCACCTTTTTACGAAGTTTCTTTCACCGAAGAGCGGCGCGTCATAAAGTCCGGTATTGATTGACCCCTCGTCGACGACGCAGCCACCGACGCCGCCGCCGTTATCCGAGAAGGGTCCGAGGAGAGAGGGAGAGAGAGAGAGAGAGAGAGAGAGAGAGAGAGAGAGAGAGAGAGAGAGAGAGAGAGAGAGAGAGAGAGAGAGAGAGAGAGAGAGAGAGAGAGAGAGAGAGAGAGAGAGAGAGAGAGAGAGAGAGAGAGAGAGAGAGAGAGAGAGAGAGAGAGAGAGCTACGGTCAGAGTTGAAAAATAGTTCGCCGAGTTGAAAACTCCTCGGCTGACCCGTCCGGTTGTGTCCGGTCGGCGGGGAGCCGCTCGAGCGAGGCGAACCACCCGCGGAAAACTATTCGAAAGTTTTTATATTTTCCGGGCAATTAAGCCCGGATTTCCGGCTCGGCCGCGGGCATGCGTCTCCGTTAAACGGTCGTGTACGAGCGACGAGGGTCGTTCCGCGAAGTCGAAAAGTTTTATTCGGAAGATTTGCGAAGAGAGAAAGGGATCGCTACCACCGTATGTCGGTGCGCGCGTACGTACGTACGTACGTACGTATCATCTCGACAGCGCGGGATCAGCTTGGATCGGCGCGCGGAAATGACCCCCGGCGATCCGGCGTTTTTATTCGCTGCCGGGAAACGATTGCCGGGCTCGGCGACGATTCGGCGAAGAAATCGGGAGCCCTCGAACGCTCGGGGTGAATCGCGTCGGGGATGGAATTAGCGAGGAGTATCGAGCAGGACGATCAATTGGAAATGGTCCATCCTCGAACGATTGACTCTGGAACGGGGGGAACCAGCGACGTCGCGCGGGGGGTGGCGGTAGGCGGATAGCGCGGATCGAAACTAGCAACGGAAAGAGGGTCCTAGACGGCGAAGGGAAACGAGCGAAGGAAATTGAATGGTTTCGATGTTGCGCGAGAGCTCGCGGCAAACGCTTCGACTTTGCGTAACTATAGACCTCGAACGATTCCGATAGTCGATTTCCGCGAATCGACGATCTATTCTCGTCGTTTGATTTTCGAGCGGAAGGTGCGAGAGGCGAGCGAACGAAAAAAAAAAACACCACCGACTCGCCGCAAATAACAACGGGGAAAAGGAAAGACGGGGGAAAGGAGGGGAAAAAGAAAGTACCTGATCACCCGTCGCGGCGAGCCGAGGAGTTTGGTCCGGCGAACGAACCGTATCGGTACGATCGGAATCGCGATTGGATCTAATTGTAAGAAGACGAGTAATCCGCCCGATAATGGCGTGGCAAATTCCTGGCGAATCTATCGATAACCGTTACGTCGAACCGCCCCCTCCCGTATGCACCGACGAGGCTCGCCGCGCGGATACGCGAGAAAACGACGGAGCAGATTCGCCGCACGTAGCCGCGAGCGAAGCTGGCCCATTCCTCGAATCTCCGTCTCCGTCTCTCTCTCTCCCCGTGCGGCCATCTTCCTCTTCCGCGAACAGCGGAACCGCGTCGAGCGTGCTTTCAATCCCGGTTCGAGGGAGCGAGGAAATCACCGAGACGTATCCCCTTTCGAAACCTCGTTCTAATTCGTCGCGGAGCGAAAGAAGAACGGAGGTTCCACCTTCGGCGGGTGGAACGACTCGCGCGTAAGGCGACTCTCGCGACGCGGTATATCGCGTATACGGCGAACGAAAAACGAGGGAATTTCGGGAAACTTACCGCGTCGCGAATAATACGGTAAGAAATCGGGGATCGCGATAGCCCGAGAAGCCGGCAACTTGCCGCGAAACTAATTTCTAATCGCGCCAAGACGGAAGCTGGAACCACCCCGAGCGAGTCGAGGTGGGGGGGGGGGGGGGGGCGGTTTTCTCGCGCGGGGCTGGGATTCGAATCTGGCGGAACCCGCGGTGGGAAATGGCGGCTCGCGCGTATCCGGTTTCCAGCAACGGAGTTTCGTATTTCGACACCCGTTTCAATCTCGCGGGTTCCCATTCGATTCGCGTTCCCGGTCCGCCACCGTTCGCGAGGAGCTCCGTAATTATCAACGGCAAAACGCAACGACGGCGCCGCTAATTTCCGTATCAATTTCATCGCCGATATAGAGAGCGCGGGCGCGCGCTTCGTTCCCGATTTTTCATCCCCCTCGCGCTCGATTTTCTCCGGGAGCTCGCGTCTCGTGGCGATGAAAACGAATAGATCGGCTAGTAATGATCCTCGCGATGCGGATTTACCGTAGGCCATTTTCACCGATCGTTCGACGGCGACCAATTACGCGCGATTCGCGACGCGGAAATTCCCAAAAGCAAACGGACTCCGTTCGATGGAAACGGGACGTACGGGTGGGCCGCGATTCGGGTGGACGTGGCAGCGTCGCCGTAGCGCGAAACGTTACGGTGGCGGGTCGTTAGTTTCCATTTCGCGGTCTACCCCTAATGATATTCCCGGCCGTGTATCACCCGTTTCGCTTGTTTCCACGCGTGAAACCGAGTCGCGACCGCGATGTTTTCCCCATCCGCGACGATCAACGACGGTACGTGACGTTTTTCCGCGACGCGACCACCGACCCCGGACACGCGCCCGCCCCGCGAGCATCCGTCCCTCCGGCGGGGTCGGGTGCGTCGGGAAAGAAGTCGCCGGGTATCGTTATTTTGCCTCTTCCTCGTGCGTCACATCTCGTTTCTCCCCGTCCTCTATTCGTCTATCTATTCGCGTTATTGTTCCCAGCTACGCGTCCGCGCGCGAATCTCGCCGGGCACCACCCGTAATCGGCGAGGAAGCGGCGCGGCTCGTTCGCTCGCCCGGTCGATCGGCGTCGAATCTCTGCCGAATCCCTCGGGCAAAGTCTTCGGAGCGGGTCGCTTTTCGAAAAGCGAGGGCGACGACGGGCGTCGGAGGTCTCACCTCGCGCGATAGGGGCAGGGGGGGAGGGGAGACGGTTTGGCTCGCGACGGAGCCGCGTTTCTGCTCGGTAGGAAAAGTAAAGTTTACCAATTTCCTTGAATATTAAACTCACCCCCGCGGTCCTTCGTAAATATTCACGACGTCCTCCCGCGTCCAAACTTTTAACCGTGGGAGTCTACCGGTTACTTATTCATACGTTTGTTTATTTACTCGATTCGTTATTCAGCTACTTGACATTTTTCTCGCGCCTCGTCGACGTCTACCCGACACCCCGCGAAGATCTCCGAGGGACGCGCGGCGCGGGGGACGGAAGGTCCGGGCGCAGCGGAGCGACACGTCTCTCGCGCGGAATTCGGATTACAGGGAGATGGTACGGCGATCGCGCGAACGTTTCGACGAGACGCGTCGCCGCCTCGATGTTCCGCGCGCGGTGGAAGAAGAGACGGGGGGGGGGGGGGGGGGGGGCAGCGAGCGGCGTACACCGCGGGAAAACGAACGAACGTGAATTTCACGGCAAAAAGAATCGCTCTCTTTCTCCCGCGCTCGCGGCTCCTCGCGCGCGACCGGCGAACGCGATCCCCGGGCCGCAACGGTAATTAATAATTTCGACTCCGCGAAGCCGTAGCGTCGCGCGCTCGGCTGCCGCGTCGCAGCCGCAAAACGAGCACCGTTTGAAACAATGGTGGTATTTAATCTCTTGAAAGTTTACAAAACGGTGTCTTCCTCGCGGGAGAGCGAAGACGCGGCGGCGAGGGGGGGGGGGGGGGCGGTTCGCTTTCGGCGAGGACGCGCGACGGGACGTTGGCCCGGTGGCGGGTGCCGACGTCGACGCGCGAAAAACAGGCCCCGGCGAAAAAATTCGCGGGAAAGGAAAACTCGATGCCAAAGACAAGGCGACGGAGGCTCGTTAATCAAGCGGTAGAAAAAGCGGAGTGGCGAGAACGTTGCCCCGCTCCGCGGTATCGGCTGCTGCCATTTTCGTTCGGTCCGACCTTCTCAAACTTCCTCGTTCCCCCTCGTTCGCCGATCGCCGATCTCGTCCGTCGTACCTGCTCGGATGCGTCAAACGGAGCGGAGAGGGAGAGGGATGCTGCTGGCTCGTCCTACGTCGCTTTTCAATAGATTCAACACAGCTGCTTTATCGCATGCTCCGGGGGCAGGGCTTTTTTTTACGACGAGTGGACAATAAAAACACCGAGTTTACAGCCTCGCTCGCGGTCTACGACGGCTTACTTTTAAATCGAGTGACTAAAGTCAACGTCGTTCGTCGGGTCGTCGCGATGGCGGTGACGATTGCGGTGGTCGCGGTGGTGGAGGTGGTAATTCCCGCGAAAAAGCCGACCGAAAGACTCGTAGGAGATGGAGAGGTGCAGCGGGCGCGTCGCGGGCGTAACGTCGTAGCCCCCGCGCCTCGCGGGGGTCGGTCGGTAGTCGGGCACGCCAAGGGGTTTCGAGATCGCGTGCGAGTTGATAGGTACGCATCGACCGGCCGTCGCGGGCTACTCGCTCGACTTTCCGTTCTCCTTCTCTGGCCCGTTTCGCCGCGGTGGAGGAGCGAACGGTCGAGGCAGAGCTTTCCAGGCGCTACTATTATCCACCAACACCCGTGCGGGGGAGCGCCGTAAAACCAACTAGAGAAATTACACCAATTTATGCGAAACACCGGCGGGGGGGAGGGGGGGGGGTGAAGAAAATTTCAAGCAACGTTACGGGGTACGGGGATAGGCCTCGCGAGTCGTTACCGCTACACCTCCGGCCCCCGTACGCCGCTCCGCCGGCCGGACCCGATCATCAACGGGCTTTGCCAATTTGTCCGAGTAATTCGTTCGCCGTTACCTCGCGGCAGGCTGCACCCGCCGGTTACGATCCCGAGGAGAAAGCAGCGGGAAAAAGCCGAATTACCAGAAGCTGCGAGGAGAACCGGACTACCAATTTCCTCTCTCTAATTTCGAATCCTCTCCGCGCTACGTTTCTTACCAAACTCCCCCCCTTTTCCCGCACTCTCGCAAATAACAATCGCGCCCCCCGTCACCGTTAATAATATATAGGCGAACGCGACGGAGCCGTGATTTCCAAGTCGACGACCGGATCCCCCCGATGCTGGTCCGAGATTTCGGAGGATTTCTACCGCCCGTCACTTTTCGGGGCTATTTCAATCCGCTGGGAATTGCGACGCGACGCGCGGAACAGGCGACGCGGAAAGGTATGTTTCCCGACGGCTGATTTTCGCCGCCAAGACGAGTCCTCGCGCGCGGTGGAATTCGCGGTGGGAATCGGCGGGGAGGAGACCCGGCGGGCGCGGCAATCGAAAGGTTCGCGTCGACGAACGGACTCCCCGGGCCGATGAACGATGAAGTTTATATTTTAATCTCCGCGCGAACCGAGTAGGTAGTCGTCTTCTTCTCGCGACCCGACGCCGTTCGCGACTCCCTTGGGGGAGGGGGGCGACGTCGCAACGCCGGCGTCATTTGTCACGCGACGACGAGAGAGGAAACAGCGGAGGATACCAACGGGGCGGTAGCTCGGTTCGCGACCGCGGATGAAACGCGCAAAAACTGAGCGAACCGGAGGTATAATACGCGCTGCATCCGCGCCGCGTCCGGGCGGTGTCCAAAAACGTTCCCGGAGCCTCGAAATTCCATCATCAATTCTCTAATCAGACCGCGGCAAGGTTCTTCGTTCAGCGGGGCTGCTCCTGACAGATCACCGCTCGTCATATCCCCTGTCATCGAATGTCTTTCCGCCACGTCGGAGCTTCCATCTTTCACCGAGCCTCCGGATCCCGGCTCTTCGTTTTTTATTACCGCTTTTTTTCCGTTCCACCGAGCGATCGTCGACGCTACGACCGAGAGTCCGCGCGGCGGACACCAGAGGAACGTAGCCTAGTCCGGAGATTTCTCGAGCTTGGAACGGCGTTCGCGATACCTACGGTGGTAGGATCACGTGGACGCGACCGATGACTTTCGAAGTGACAATTTCAGGCAGCAGCGGAGCTTTCCGCGCGCGAACGCACCCCGCGAACAATCCGGCTCCGAGGAACGTAATTAATTATCGAATTACCTTTCGTACACCTAGAAGCGCCCGCGCACGCGGCCCACGGAGCGCTCTTCGAGTAGTACCGGTAGACGCGGCTCTCCTCGTAGATGGGTAAACACGGCGGACAAATGCGATGGAATCTCCGCGTGGTCGTGGTAGATACGCGGGTAACCAGTTCCCCCGATCAATATACCTCGCCCCGGAGCATCGAGCGACCGATCGATCTCGTCGCGTTCTTCTCAAATTCAGCCGCGAGATGGTTACCCCGTACCCACGCCACCCCCGGTATCTATCAGCCCAACGACGTTCGACCAACCCGACCCGACCCAGCCCGACCTAACGCGACACCCTGGCGTTAAATCGACGAGCCGAATGATAATTAATTTCGATAAACTTTGACCACGTTCCGCGGCGAAGTCGTCGCCCGGCTGCGTAGCTACCGTTTCCATTGTATCCAATATCACCCGGTATCGGGCCGTTGCGGAGAGAGGAGAGAGAGAGAGAGGAGAGAGAGAGAGGAGAGAGAGAGAGAGAGAGAGAGAGAGAGAGAGAGAGGATGCTGCTACCTACGGCAACAATCGAGACGAGCGAACGGAAAGATAGAGAAAAGCGGCGATGAAGCGAGGAGGCGAGAGGGCGGAGCGTTTCTAACCGTTCGTCGCGATGTAAGCCGGGGGGCATCGTCGTTGCGAACTCGCTGGTTCGTACGGCGCTCTCTCTCTCTGCCCGCGCGTCCCGTTCTCCGTCTCAACCCCTCCAATGCCGGAACCAGATCGCTGGGACGTTATCGGGGCGATCCGAGCACCGAACGTACGAGTCTTTCGCTACGACGTTGTTTGGTCGGCGATCTCGGGAATCGGACCAGCCATTTA
>OZ018308.1:20096696-20155355 GCA_963969455.1 Arge pagana | reverse complement strand
AACGTCGGCGGAGAAGAGGAAAGAAAAGAAAAAGCAGTTCCGCCGGACTTTTCGCTCGGCTTTATTACGCGAAGTCGGTCGTCGCGAGGTGGGTCGGGACGGGTGAATAAACGAATGCGCGGCGGCGGAGGCGACGCTATACCGCTGGGAACCAGCGTTCGGACAATCATACTTCGCGCGTTTCAACGGGTTATGAATAAACATTTGCCGCCGGAGCTGGCCTCCGTGAAATTACGCGGAATTCTAATAACCCTTCTAACGCCCTGTTGCTCCGGCGAAAATACCGGAGACGACGATCGAGGATGGAGGATGGAGGATGGAGGATCGAGGATCAAGGGAGGGGCATTCGTCGGCGTCGATGTTCGTATTTTCCGTTGATCCTCGAGAATTCGCGATCGATCGGTTCATCGGAGGAACGAGGTTGGAGAACGTCGCGTACGCGCGTTATATTTCCGCGAATCGATCCGGGGAAACGCGGAGGTGACGGAGAAATACGAACGCGTGGGTAGCGGAAAGAGAAAAAGATGCGAGAGCGAGAGAGGCGGGCGCGGGTCGGGGAGACACTCGGATCGAGAAGTGGGATGACTGTTTCGTCGAGGAATACTTTTTAATGATATCGGCCGACTTTTTCTTCTAATTATTAGTCGAGAAGTAGAACGAGACGCGGGGAAGAGCACGAAAGTTCCGGGTTCTCGCGTTTTCGCTCCGCGCCGTCTCACGACGCGTTCCCGGTTCCCTCGTTCGGCTGGCAACAACGGCAAAGTAACGAAGCGACCAGACGCGGACCGAGAGAACGCGGAAAGGTTCATCGAGGACAACCCCGACGACGACGACAATAGAGGTATCGCCAACAATGATAATAGGAACACGGGTAACGAGGCTGCTACATCGAGAGGCTCGCGCCGCGTTCGCGAAAGTAAAGAAGGAAAACAAAATAACCTCGAGCTTTTTTCGTCGACCGCAAAGACAATCGCGTCGAGTGTCCGCGTCGAGTCGGAATCAGTGGCGGGAACCCCCGTACGCGTCGCAATTATCGAATTTCTACCGGGTACGCCGTGGGGGCGCGACGCGAAACGGAACGGTGTCGGACGAGCCGTTGAAAAACGCGGGTGTATTTTTCGAACCGTGCCGGAGAGAGAGAGAGAGAGAGAGAGAGAGAGAGGAGAGAGAGACGAGAGAGAGAGAGAGAGAGAGAGAGAGAGAGAGAGAGAGAGAGAGAGAGAAGGTCGATTAAGTTCAACGTACCGCGCAACGACTCCCTAATCCGTCAAATTTAGTGGAATAGTAATAATAATAATAGTAATAATCCGATGCATTTGGACGGGGTTAAAGCTTTGATCCGATCGGCGATCAGATATACCTGAGCGTTGGAATTTTCGAAAGGCAATAACGCGAACGGAACGACAACCCGTCTCCAAGTACCTCTCCCATTTCTCTCCCCCTCTCCCCCTCTCCCTCTCTCCCTCTCTCTGTCTTCTCTCTCCATCTTTCCGACGATTTTTCATCGGCGATTCGAACCGATTCGTTAGCTTTCGCTGTATCTTGATTCGTAACGAGTCGCGAAAATCGACGATACACGACGCGGTGTAATTAATAAGGCAAAGTTTAATTGTTGCAGCACGCCTCCCCCCCACCTTTCCCACTTTCGGTAGACGGCGATTCATTAGTCACCGGTGATTCGAAAGGAATAACTAGTTCGGCCCTAATTAAGATTATTAATTAGCGAGGAGTCGGCAATTTTTTTTCATCTTCCAACCTCTATATTTATTACGCTCCAATTCCTTATATTTTTCTTCGACTCTCTCCGCGATTCTCTCATCGTTCGCCGCTACGTCCCTCCCGTTCCTCTCTCTCTCTCTCTCTCTCTCTCTCTCCTCTCTCTCTCCTCTCTCTCTCTCTCTCTCTCTCTCTCTCTCTCTCCTCTCTCTCTCTCTCTCTCTCTCTCTCTCTCTCTCTCTCTCATCTCTCTCTCTCTCTCTCTCTCTCTCTCTCTCTCTCTCTCTCTCTCTCCCCCCCCCCCCCCGACTCGTCTTCTCTCTTCGTTGACGGAAAATACGTTGATCGCGTAGATCGAAAGTTTCCGAGGAATTTACCCCCCAATCAACGCTACTCGTCGCGGAGTCTACGCGTCCGGATTTCCATTTTGGTTCGTGGGCGGGCAGCGAGCGAGCGAGAGGGAGAAGGAGTAACGAGAAAATAGCTCGACCGTTATCCGAGGGTCGCGGGCAAAAAGTGAAACTTTCGCGCGAACGTATTCGAGGTAAAAAGGGGTGTAATTCGTAGTCCGTTGGAGCGGCGGAATATAATTCCGCGGCTAAACTCTCTTACGGGAGATTGAATGAAAAAGTGATATTCGCGGAAGCACGTTTTCGAAGTTGACTCCGATACCCGGGGAGGATTCGCGTGCCCGGTAGGAGCGGGAACGCTTCCCCGCGCGCCGTTCTACGTTCGGATTCATCGCGGCGAGCGCGAATCGTCTCCGTTGCCCCGACTCGATCTACTTCCAGCTTCGAATTTCTTCGCGGAAACCATTCGCGCGGCGACTCGCGACGAGCGGGTAGCCCTCGGGCGGGTCGCGCGATCTAAAAAAAAAATAAAATAAAAAAACAACCACCGACGAACGAAAAAAAACAACAACCGAGAAGCGAAAGAAACGCGAGCGGAACGAAACGCCAGACCGAAAGTGGTACGAATCGATGTGCGCGCGAAGGGGAAACAAAAATATATACGAAACGATACGAAATACTCGAATCACGACGCCCGGGGTAAAACGGAAAAATTTCTTCGCCCGGTTCCGAGACGTTCGGGTCGGTTAGCGGAGGTGTTTCGACGAAATTTTCGGAGCGAGAAGGAATCGACGGTAAGGAATCGTGGACGAGGGTAGCGAAGCCGAGGGGCGACCTGTCGATAACGATCGTCGATGCTCGCCGTTAATTGAAAGTTACATCGCGTCTCGGGCTGACAGACGTGGTCGGATCGCGCGAGTCGCTGCTCGTCGGACCGTCGGAATTCGCGCCGCCGTCTCGACGAGCCTTCGAGAGCGCGGAAGAGATCGCGCTTCTTCCGCGATCGGAAGCTCGCGCCGGGGACCGATCGTTGAAAGTTCCCATCCAACGTGGTAGCAGTAGCTTTTCGCGCGGTAAAAAGATTTCCGTCAAATTCGGCAAAAACGTTTCTATCTATAGTTTTTTTTGTGTCCGCAAAATAAGTGTCATTTCAGCACGCTCCGTTCTCGTTGGTGCTGCTTCCAAAACATTGCCATTACGAGCCGTCCGATCGGTGGAAAGTATACGCGCGTCCCCGTCGCGAAATCCAGCTATTCGATGTTTCGTTCGATGCTAGGAAGAAATCAGGATCAGTTATCTCGAAATTCGCGAAATATCCGACCGGCGAGGGAGGAATCGCGTACGTATACCCGAATCGCAACGGTATCGCGACGCGGCGGTCGCACGCGTAACACGATCGCGAGATGGAAGTAGCGCGGACAATCTCTCGAAACGGCCTCCTGCCTTTCTACCGTTCGTTTATCCCTCGCTGCCCGTGCTTCCCACGTCCTCGTACGTCGCCGTCGCCGCCTACGGTCTAAACCACTTGGGCTGAATTGATTTCGACTCGTATACGACTCGAATCGGTCCGATGTACGAGGAACAAACGACCCGAGGGTAAACGATTCCAACTTCGGGCGCCACGTTCCGAGACGCGTCTTTCGAAATTTCATCTCCGCGTCTCGTTTTACCGAATGTTTTTGCGTCCGACCATCCCCGCGGCTCCGGACAGAATTGCGGAATACGAAATGACGGATTCGGGGACGGTGACGGGATGCTCGGATTCTCGCTCCTCTTCCGCGCGGCGAAACCCTCGAGCGGGGCCGAATTTTCTCGTACCGAATTCTTCGTACTCGGCGTATCGAATTTCGAAACGTTCGAGATCGATGAAATCGACGGCGGGCGAATCGCGTCGAACGACCATCGTTACCCCGTACCTGTCGTACGCGGTGCGCGCTACTCGGCGTACGCGACGACCGAGAGCCGATATACCTACTCGAAATCGCGGACAATCGAGTTACTTCGAACGAGCGAGAGAGACGGCGGCCTTCCGCGGCGCGGCCCTCGTAGGCTCGTTTAATAAGAGTGGCACCAAAGCGTAGTCGCGGGACCAGCCGGAAGAGGGGATGTTTTCCGTTAATTACCGGCCACTCTGTCGCTTGCTGAATAAATGATACGCCTACCCGTCGCGACGATCAACGTTTCTCTCCCCGTCGCGCGCGCGTTCGCCAACGGAGAAAGGTAACGAAACGGGAACAAGAGAACGCGCGGAAAAACAACGCGCGCGCCGCGAAATGCGATAAGTCGAAAACGCGGGACCGGGGAGAGAATCGTTTCGTCCGCGTGAATCGACAACGCGAGACGAGAACGAGGAAGGCGTCGGATTTGTTAAACTACGCGGGTTCGCCGATGAACTCGCGACACGCGCGACCGGGGCGATATTCGCGCGGTCGGCGCGATTTTCCCCGCGGACGATGAAGAGACGAAAGTTTGGGGCGGGGGAGCAAAGTTTTTCCCGGTTCACGGGGAGCTTACGGTTTGATTCGGGAAGGGGCGGCTTTGCGTCAATTAGGAAAAAAGCGCGACCCGTCCGTCCACGGGCAGACTTTTCGTAAATACGCTCGGACAAAGTCCCGGCATCGAAATCGTTAGTGACAATTACACGCAAGCTTGTCACGCCGCCGCGTCGATGGAACGTAATAATCGAGGATAGACAAAATCCGTTTCGCATCCACGCGAAAATTTCGCTTTCGACGCCCGCGTTCATCCTTCACCGTTCGCGCGTTCGTTACGGTTCGAGTTGTTTTACCTCGACAACGCAATTTCGCTTTGATTATTTATTCCCTCAGTCGCATTTTTCATCAGCTACGGAGAAATTACGCGAAAAACGAGCAAAACGGCGGGAGCAGCGGCGAAAGGGATCGGTGGAGTATTTTGCTGGTTTTTTGCTGTTTCGTTGTTTTCTTTTTCACTCCCCTCGTCATTCGTACCTACCTACGCGAGAACCGGGACGCGCAAAAACGTTCCCTCGAAACTCTTTGAAGACCGGTCCGGCGGCGGAGAGGCGGAGCTTTTCGGAGGTGCGGCAGGATCGGAACGAGGCCTGGATTTTTCGGCGAGCTTCGACAGTTTCGGAACCGAGGTTCCAAAGGCGCGGTTACATTTTCACGCGACATCGAGCGGGGATCGTCGATCGCGCGCGGCGGCTGCTCGAGGCCTGGGAATTTCGAGGATGACGGGGGAGGGGGACGAAGGTTGTTTTTATGCCGGCTGAAGGATCTCTCGAGCGAAAGAAGGAGCTGAAAGCTCCGACGCGATGCATGATTTATGGAAATGAGGAATACCCAACCCGAAAATGAAAGCACGCGAGGCGTGAAAAAAATGAGAGAATCCGACGCTTTATACGGAACGCGTGCCGCGCGAGCGGGGGGAGGGGGGGGGGGGGGGGGGGGAGGAACGAACGATTCGACGGCAGATCGAAAACTCGGGGAAAAAGGGGCGAGGCGAACGGGAATAAAATGTACCGGCGCGTAATCGTCTCCGCTTCCCGATGATATACGTTCTTTGTCGTACAACGTTCCCCGAAACAAGGAAGTCCGGGGGCGGCGGCGAGGATCAGTAGCGACGGCGAGAATTTATATTCTCATTTTAATTAGCCCGCGAGGTTCGACCAAAGTGAAAGAAAATTAAAAGAATATTTCTGTCGGAAAAAATTGCCAACTCGACGGCGGTGGGGCGAGAGCGGCGGGACCGGCGAAAACTTTGTCGTAACGCGCGCGAACGTGGCTGTAAAAAATTCACGCAAGATAAATCATTTTCTTCAACGCCGTAGGTCCGGGGTGGGTGGGAAAGGGGTTCCGCCGCGGTTGAAGATCTCGCGGTCGGAGGTTTTCTTAATGTTGCGATATTTTAGCGAAAAGTCTTT
The DNA here is from genome assembly GCA_963969455.1 of Arge pagana. Classification (NCBI taxonomy): domain Eukaryota; kingdom Metazoa; phylum Arthropoda; class Insecta; order Hymenoptera; family Argidae; genus Arge; species Arge pagana. Next base: position 20,149,385 of record OZ018308.1, on the reverse strand, counting down.
AAATCTAATATATTACCCGGAGTAATTAAATACAAGTTATACCGCCGTGGTCGCGGGAGCGGAAAAGGTAGGTAGGTGGGTAGGTGGGTAGGTGGGTAGGTGGGTAGGTGGGTAGGTAGGTACGCCTCTACCAGCGAGGAGATGCTCGCGCTACCCCGTACCACCGCGGTCGCGGCTAGCAGCAGCTCGCGTGTAACTTTCCTCCTCGGGGTAGCCGGGATGGTAGTATTTTCGCGGCGACCCGCGCGGATCTCTCCGGACCCCTCGGCCACCCACCCGCGCGCCGCGGTAGGCGAGAGCGTATCTTTTGACACCTTCTTCCGCCTTCGCCGAGGGAGCACCGACTCTTGTTCGCCTCGATACGCGTCACCGCCTCCGCGTCCCGCCAGAGAAAATGCCTTTTCGCCTCGGCGCCGCCTGCATTTTCTCGCGAAAATTCGTTTTTCTCGCCGGAAAAGGTTCGCTTTCCCGCGGAGATGCATTTTCCCGCGGAGATACGTTCCATCGCCGCTCGCTATCTCTTCACCGCCGACGGGGGGGGGGGGGGGGGTCATTTTCCCCGAGCGATTCGCGCTCCGAGGACGCGTTCGGCTCCGCGGGCGTATACCTACATTTTTTTACGGGGGGAGGGGGACGCGTTTTTCTGCGAACGAGGTACGATCGGTCGCGCGACCGGTGTTCGTCGTCGTAGTTCCCCGAAATCGGTCGCGCGCGCAACGGGAAGAGAAGATCGCGTCCGTGGGCGCTGGGTTGCTAATTTAGCGCGAAAAAAACCAAGCCGCGGCATCGACTCGAGAAGCGCTGCTCGGCGGCGATGAATTATTGAGCCGCGTTTGGGCGACGAGAGGGCTCTGGAAAGGAGCCGCCATCTCGTGAAACGTTAAACAGCTACTTGGCGCCGCGGAACGTTGGCGTGTTCCAGTACCCGCGCGACCACGCGCGCAGGTGGGATATTACGCGTAAATGAGACGAGAATGTAGCGCGACGGTAGGTCGAAATAAATAACAAAGGATCGCGTTGACGAACTTTTCCGGGCGGTATCGACGACGGGCCGGGGCGGGAGGAGAGCGGTCCAGATTTTCTTACGGGAGATGGGAACGCGGGGGCTACGGAGATAAGCTCGATATCGAGAGAGGTGCGATTTCGTTCGGAGCGGATGGGTTATCGGCGCGACGCGGGCCGAAGAGATTGTTCCTCGATTTTTCCGAGGAACGTGCGCCGCGTTCAGCCGCTTTTGATTGCGCTCCGACGCCGTTCCTCGGGCGTCTTACGACGGCTCGGACGCGGCGACGGTCGTCGACATCTTTTCACGCTCCGCCACGGAGGCCGTCGCGCGACGCGAGCTCCCGTAGACGAATGCCAGTTTTTCAATATCGCACGCGTGTTTTCTCAGCGCCTTACCACCTCTCCAGCCCCGCGCCGCGGCGATTCAGTTTTATTCCGCGCGAAATGAAGATTGATACCCCGGCTTTCTCGTATACCGGCGCAACGCTATTTTACACCCTCCAGAACGGATGCAGCGAGATCTACCAGCTCGCAAAACCATTACCAACGCGACGACGCCGACGCGCGATGCCTGCCGCCGTATTGTCACGTTAATGTTCCGGGACGTTGTAAGCTGTGCCGAGGGAGGCCAATCTCGTTTCCCATTAGCTGCAGGGAAAAACGCTCGCGATACCTGGCGTCCCGCAAAATGAGACTCGCGGTAGCGGGGCCCGGGGCACCGATGACGGAGAGCATCGGGGAATCGCGGTCTCCTCCTGGACGCGTTCGTCGGCGCCGTCTCCCGCCGCGCGCTCGCGATGCTACGCTCGCAGCTTCCGAAATCCTGCCCCCGACACGGGCGGGGGATAATTTTGCTGACGCGAGATTCGCGAGCAATTCCATTCCAGCCGCGAGGTTTCGGAGTAGCGGAAATTTTGGTTTTTCCAACTGGCATTCTTCCGCGTCTCTTTCATTTCCGCGTCAGGTGGATTTGCCTCTCGTCTCGCGTAATAATTATTATTCTTTTCCCCGCTTATTATTCGAGGGGGAGGAAGCGTACGAAGGTACGGACACGCGGGGTGTCTCTAACACCGCTGCTATGTAAATAGTTAATAACGTTGCGGTATCTCGTGATTTAGAGGTCCGCGGGAACAAAGAGATTTCGGATGGAAAGACCAAGTGGAAACGAGGAGACGGAGGGGGGGGGGGGGGAGAGAGAGAGAGAGAGAGAGAGAGAGAGAGAGAGAGAGAGAGAGAGAGAGAGAGAGAGAGAGAGAGAGAGAGAGCGCGAGTCGGCGGTCGAGGGGCAAGTTTTAATATAAAAGACTCGATAAATATACCCGAGGCGCGTCGAGGGAACCTCGGTGTACCTAACGGCGAAGAGTCGCGCGTGAAAGATCGTACTCCCGCGCTGCCGTCCGTGCGCGGAAAGTTTCGACTCGGGTCAGCGCGGCATCCGCGCGACTCGGTAGCGTTCCTTCGATTTCGGTGAGCCAGAACCGACGTTCTCGAAAGCTCGGATGGTCGACGAGTTCGACGAGGGGAGGACGTCGTTCGAGAGGGCAGTAGGTGATCGTAGGAATCGCGAGCTACCACGCGTACGAAATACGCGAGGGAGCCTCGATATTAAAGTATTCGCGAAAGACATCGCGAGGTTGGTCCGTACCGACGAGTTGATAAAGTAGACAGCGATATCTTTGCGGATATTAAACTTCGCGTCTCGCGTTCTACCGAAAGTTTTTCATTCGAAACGGCACGGCGGAAAGTGATTTTCGGCGTAAAAAATGGCTCCCCCCCCCTTTCTCCGACTCGGGGCCGCGCGGACGCGTCGCGAAGCTTTCGAAGAAGCGTCGTCGCGAAACGTTCGCGTATCGCGGGACCAAAGTTATCCTTCGATCCGGGGTTCGTAATCCGACACGATTTCTGCCCGAGCCGCGTGGCACGACGCTTATCAGATATTATAAAGTTGGCGCAATTCTTGTCTCGCGGGATGCCAACGATAAAGACCAACCCTCCTCGGGGATTACGAGTTAAGCTACCATATAATATCTTTTCGATTTTCTCCGTCGGCGATGCCCCCCCCCCGTTTCTCTCCCTCGGCGGCCCCGTCGTCTCGGGTGCCACTTTCTCGTCGTCCCCTCCGTCGAGAGCCGACCCAGCGAGGCAAGAAAACCGGAAACTTTGCGCGCTTCGCTCTCGTCGACGCCGTTGACTCGGGACTAATCTTTTTGCCTCGCGAATTGAAAACGGCTCTCGTCCCTCGTCTCCGCTTTTCCCCCGAACACCCGCGGCCGCGCGTTCCGTTCCAAGTCGAGTTTTCCGAATACGCGGGTTACCCCCGCGAAAATTGCGGAAAATAGGGAACAAGGGAAGACGACCGTAGTACGGGGTTGGGTACCCCGGCAAACGATTTGCGCGTCGTAGCTCGGCACGCGTCCGAAATTAACCGTTGCGCCGAGTCCCGAAAACCGACGTTTCCTACGGGCTTCGTAAAATGCAAATCCCTCGGCTCAGCCGTCTTTTCTCGTAACTCCGCGTCGTTCGCCGTGGTCTCGGCTCCCGCGAATCAACCGAACAACGACGAAGACGACAAAGACGACGACGACGACGACGACGACGACGACGACGACGCACGCACCCCGGGCCTAAGTTCTGTTCGACGCGAGTTCGGCGGGGTGGGGTCATCTTTGTCAGCCGGTGTTTGCGAACAGCTCGAGGAGAGCCGCGTCTTCGATCATGCCCCCGTCGAGCGTGTCCTTCGGCAAGGGATCGCGGCGGGAGTCGGGCCTCCGACTCGCCTTCTCCGTAGGCCTAACGCCGCGTTAGCGGACTTTTGGCTCCGCGCGGTGAAGGGGATCGCCCGACAAGGGATTACGATGTTTAGAAAGCCTACGCTCCGGAGTTTCTCGGGAGAAATTAATGCCATTCTTAGACGACTCGCGACCCTCCCGCGGATTCATCTTACTCTCTCGAGCTACTCGCCCCCCCCCCCCCCCCCCCCCCCGTGTCGCGGCTTTCCGCTCGTCCGGCCTCGTCTTCCGAGAATGGGAAAGAGAGCTACGCGTAGCGAGTTTCGAAGGAGCGAGGCGAACCTCGTCGCGCGAAAAAGACGCAGGCACGTAGATGCTCGCGGGGTGTGTGATATTTTTGGAAATTTGTCAGAGTTCAGCGCGAAGTTTGAAGAATGGCGTCGCAACGGAGCCATAAACCAACAGAATTATAGGCGAGGGGTGGGGGGGAAACGGCACCCTCCTCGATCGGAACGTGATGCATGGACTCGTCAGGGTAACAGATTTCCATCCACGTGCGAAACGCGCCGTTCGGCCACGTGCCTCGAGCGTACCGCTGCCAGATATTCCGTCTCGCGATACGTGGGATGGAAGTTTTAAAAATTCAAAATTATTTACGACCCGAGAGAAATTCTGCCGAGATAACTCGGATAAATTGCAGGGTGTCGGGCCAACGGCGCCTTCGCTACGGTCGCACGCTTTTTCCGCGATCGCGCGCGCTCCTTCGTCCCGTCGTACCGTCGCCCCCCAGCCACGGCCAAGCGTACGCGCCCACCGCCCGACGCGGCGTCGACTCGTTCCACTTCGCGGGAGCAGATGATGCGCGTAGCGTCGCGAGGGGGGGGGGGGGGGGGGGGGGGGGGGGTGATCGATATCGTTTCGAAACGCGCGACGAGGACAACGACGACCGTCGGCTATCCTCCCGCGGTCGGTCGATCGATCGATGAAATCGACGGACGACGTCGTTCGAGACTATCGCCGGCGCGATACGAGGTGAACGCGATTAGGAAAGCGGCTTCCGTTTGTTTACCGCTATAATTCGATCGCTCGATTATATTCCGGCGCCGCGTTCACCTGCCGCCACGCGATGCGAAGGTGGCGAGCCTCCCGCCCCCGAGGCGTGTTCGACTTATCGCTGCCGCGCACGACCGCGCGCTGGTTCCGGCCGCGAAACTCGATCCGGCTTCGTCGTCGGTACGGAGGGAACAACGACCGGGAGAAAATCGGAACGGGCGGTAGGAGCACGAGGGACGCGAGCGGAACGGACGAGGCGACGAGAGGAATAAGCGAAGGGACGCGGAGGAGTGGAAACTCCGACTCGAGAATTTTCGCGAAGGTAGCCGTCTCCTCCGCGCGGCGAACTCGCGAAATCCAAACAACTCGATTTCGGGGGTCGTTCCTCGTCTATTTCACGCGGACGGGCGAACGGCAGCGATGCGCGGGGCCGGGACGTTGAACCGCGTTACCGTTGATGAAAAACGCCGTTGGATCTCGTCGAGGGGCGGGTGGGGGAGATCGAAGAGGACGGTTTTCGGGGGAGCAGGACGAGGGAAGGAGCGACGGAGGGAGGAAGGTAGCGAGATCGAAATGGGAGGAAGACCCGCGCAACCGGAGCGCCCTTCGTCCTCGGAGAAGACAGAAGGCGGGACGGCTTCGTTTATTCGTAACTCGGAGCGACAGCCGAGAGAAAAATTGGCTTCGCGACGGGCGAAGAGAGGATTCCGCGTAGCGGCGCGACCGAGGAATAGCAGAGGTGGAAAAGACTCTCTCGCTACCCGTTGTTCCTCTCTCCGTCTTTCGACCTTATCCCGACCGGCGCGGGCGTCGAACGCGGGAATACGACGATGCAGACGCGTACGTTCGTCGAGAGGAGACCGAGAACAGCTTTTACCTAGCCGGTGGCTTCGTCGCAGCTACGATCCTCGCGCGATACGCGATCCGAGCGACGTACGCGTTTACGTAATACGTTGATATACCTCGGCATCGTCTTCCCGACGGTTCGGGAGAAACGTTGTCACCGACGAAATCCAGGCACCGGCGATACACGTATACGGGGCGAACGGATTACGGTGATCGGGCCAAATATCTCCGTTGCGGACGGAGTTGCGAAAAAAATGTCGAGAGGTAATTTGATTGGTTGCAAACGGCTGACGTACCGCGGTGAAAAATTCATTTCCGTCGAGTTCATAGTTCTTGCGACGTCGTCAAGAACGCGACGAATGTTCGAAGTGACGGCCATTGATGATTCTTACGCGTTCCGGTGAAAAATTACTTCAAGGTCACGATATCGCGGGTCGTTGGACTCGTCCGAATAACCGCTGCAGCGTGTCGGTACAAAAAAACCATGTTACCCATCCGCTCGACGAACCTCTCGCCTCGGAAGACGCGAGGCGAAAAATTGTCATCGGACAGTCTCGGCTGCCCGTTGTTCTCCCGGGCCGCGAAGATTGCAACGCAGCCTCTTTGTAGCTTCGTTGTTAGCCGTTTTACGACGATAGCGCCGTAAAGCTGTGGCGTCGCGACGCCGGGCAAACGCGCACCGCAGCGCGAGTTTCTCGCCTCTCGCCCCCCCCGCGCTCGTTGCATATCCTTTGTTTTACGCGCCGCGCCTCGCGCTGTACGCTCGGCTTCGCCGAAGCGCGATTTTTCTGCTCCTCGCTCGGAGGCGACGCGACGCCCGCGCGGGCAAATTACAGGGCACCGCGCGAGGAGACAGGGAAACAACTCGAGGCAACGGGGTTCGCTGTTGGTGCGCGATTGTTTTCGAAAAGTAAACGGAGAGGAGAGGAGAGGACAACAAAGAAAGAACAAATGAGAGAGAGAGAGAGAGAGAGAGAGAGAGAGAGAGAGAGAGAGAGAGAGAGAAAAGAACGAGTCGCGGCTGCGAAACGCCCTCGCGAAGGGGGTCCCACGCCCAGGTAGATAAAATCCTAATTAAATTCATTACGACGACGTACATTAAAACCCAGCCCTCGGCAGCGGACAAGGGCGATGGCAGCGGCAGCGTCGCGAGAAGGCCCGCGGTGGAGGCGGAGGGTTGTTACGGGGTAGATCGTTAATGCGATTGAAAGATACTTAAAAGCAATCATCGTTACGTCGTTCGGTATCAAGTTTCCCGTGGCCTACCCCGAAATATTGGCGTCGCGAGACGCGCCGCTCGTGACGCGACCCGGACGAGAGAGCGTCGCGGCGTTGCGTCGACGAAGGGGCTGCGTGGCGCTGCGCGTGCGGTTCGACAGGCTAGTCGGATCTCTTCGTTACGATCGAGACCGACGGCGAGGGTCGCGGATAAGACCGTATCGGCGCGCGGGGGAGGAGGGACGGAGACGGGGACGAGAAGCTCGGTATTTTCGCTCGGCGAGATAAAGCGCGGTTCGCGGCTAGCCGGACGAATGCCGGGAGCGCGCGTTTCCTAGCCAATTCCACGCGTCGAGCATCCGTCTCTAGAGCGAGAGCGGAAAAAAAGGTTGTAGCGGTAGTGGCGGAGGAACGTGTCTCCGTCGTTCCAGCGCCGCCGTAGACGTCCCTTTGACGTCTCCCCTCGACGATTCGGAAAAATACTCGTTCGAACCGCGAACGAGAGCAGACGTCGCGATCGGGGAACGGGTGACCACCGTCACCCGTTGCGGGATTTCCAATCGCCGAATGGATTCGTCCGATCGCGGGAATTGCCCTCGGCTGTTTCAACGCAGGGCTTCGAGCCCCCCCCCCCCCCCTCCCCCTTCAAAACGACCGGTTTTCAGCGCGACCAACGACAAAGGCTTTCGCTTCGTCCTTTGACGGAGGTGCGGTTGTACGCCGCGAGAAGGGTGGTTCGTCGGAGCGATCCGGATCCTTTTCAGGTCGACGATCCTCTCGCGCGCGTCGCGTCAACGGCATCGCGGCGCCGATCTCGTCGGCGCTCGAGTAGAAAAATCGAGGAGGTCGCGCGGAGTTACGAAGGACGAGGCGTCCGAGAAACGCGAGTCAACCGTGAATCGAGGAAGCCGAAGCCCCCGCTCTCATCCCCGAGAAGCGGGGATTCTCTCTCCCCCGGAACGGGGACGAAATCCGAGGGGGATGGTACGAGTCGTCGCCGGGAACGAAAGGCGGCGAAATACCGAAGCGGGAGGAGATTGTCAATGAGAGCTTAATTCGCGTCCGGAGTTCAGTCCTTAATTCAACTCGGCGGTATTTAAAATTTCAAAACGATTTTCCGCTCCTGCATCTCTTCGCTACCGGCGACGGTTCCGGATGGGATTTAATACGGCGTTGGATTAGAATCGCTTGTCCGTAACTCGAGCTCGTCCGAACTTCGAACCTGCCGCTTCTGCTGGTAGCTAGTCGCCGCGGCTACGCGGCGCGCCGGTCTCCATTCGCGAGATCCGAGCTCTTCGCCCGTCGGGGCGTTGACGGCCCGGTCTCGGAAATTCAGCCGGGCGAATTGAAAATGCGACGTCTCCGCGCGCGAGAACGCCGATTGAATTTCAGCGGTGACTCTCGCTACCGCGACACCGCGTGGCGAGTTGCTCGTCGTACTCGCCGCCGCGGTCTTCGGCGGTGGTCGGAGTCGGTTGGGAATGGAAAAAAGAGCGGGAGAAAGAAAACGTTCGGGACGGCCAGAGATTCGCGGGCTACGACGCGGAGGATCGCGCGCACGGGCGCTCGTCGAAAATTTCCAATTCGTTTATGCAAATTTGTTACCGTCTCTGTTTAAGGGATTGTTCGCGCCCGGGACGAACGAACGTGGCTGAAAATTGGCCCGATTAAAATTTGATCTCGAAATAGTTTCCGGAACAGGGCTTTACGACTCGGCGGGGGACGGGGGGATTTTAATGATATCAGAACGTCTGAGATGAGTCGAGAGACGAGCAGAAAACGGGCCGGAGTTAGCGCTTCGTCGGCCTCGCAAAGTCTCCGCGCGAATTTCTGCAGCGCGGCGAGGACGAGTTAAAAACTTCAAAGCAGCGCTCAACCCCAAAGGCGACCGAAAGTTACGCCCTACTCGCTCTCTCAGGCCCGTGGCAATCAGCGGCGCCGTTTAGGCCACTTAGCCATCCTGTTGGAATATTTAAAGACCTTAATATTTTAGCCCCTTCAGGCCCGTTCTCTCTCTCTCCCTCTCTCTCTCTCTCTCTCGCTATCTATCTATCTCCGTCTCTCCACCTTCGCCTTTAGTCGTCATCACCTACGTCGATCCTCGCGCGGACCTGCAGATAATTCGAGTACCTACTTCTCCCGACGCGTTACCGCGCAACGTGAAGGGCGCGAACGTGACAACGATTATCGAGTCCCGCGAGCCTCCCGTGCATCGCAAAGACCTCGACGACGACGAAGACCACTACTCATCGATCACCTTCGACCAGGCATGTATCGAACGTTCTCCTCTCGCGATTCGAGGTCGATCGAGGACATTCGAACGAGACTGAGCGAGAAAAAAGAAAGCCGACACCGAGGTCCAGATATACGTTTCATGCGCGAGCGGGAGGGGGGAGGGGGGAAGGAGGCATTTACTCCAGCTTCCTGATTTCCCGTTTAAACGATGATGGAGAAAGCCGGGTGCGCGCGCGGATTAGATTACAGCTCTCGGCGAGCGCGAACGCTTCGTTTCTGCGCAATTCCTGATGGAGATGAAAAAAGTGCAGTCGTATTTCCGGGAGAACGCGGAGAGTTTCAACGTTTTCATCGCGATAATAATGCCAAGTTGCGAAATAAATCCGGCTCATTCGTCAAATTAATTCCGGGAAAACCGGGTTCGGCTACGCTTCTCTTTGCTCGGGGTGCATCGATTCTCTCGAGAACGACAAACCGCGGCGGCTTCGTTTCCCATCTCGGGCAAACGCATTGAAAAACATCTCTCCTCGTAAATCGCATCGTAAGCTCCGAGATCCGCGGATCGTTTCCCCGTTTTTTTCTCTCTTTCCATTCTTTTTTTTTTCTCTCCCGGATCGATCCGACGAGTCCCGCGCTCTGTCCGCGAATAAATATACACGCGAGATTTCGGTCGAGAGGGGAGAAGCGGATTTCAACAGGTTCCGACGAACTTCACCTCGGGAGAGGGAGAGAGAGAGAGAGAGAGAGAGAGAGAGAGAGAGAGAGAGAGAGAGAGAGAGAGAGAGAGAGAGAGAGAGAGAGAGAGAGAGAGAGAGAGAGAGAGAGAGAGAGAGAGAGAGAGAGAGAGAGAGAGAGAGAGAGAGAGAGAGAGAGAAAGAGAGAGCCGGTGGGTGGTGTCGCGATGGGAGCGCGCGCGATACGAGGACGCGAAAAGGGTAGTCGAAACAAAAGCGAAGGACGGGAGCGAAAGTCGCGGTAGCGCGCGGGTACCAGGTGCTACGAATGCTTTTCGTGGTTTAGCGGTTCGCCGGTTAACGGTTGCCGAAGGTTGGCAGAAGTGGCCGAGAGAGGCTGCTGCTCGTGCCCGGGCGGTCGGGATGGAAGCTATCACCCCGGCACAATGAAACGAGGGGGGAACGATGTGGCGAGGGTACGGCACGGAGAAACGTCACGGTGGTCGGAGGATAAAAGCATCGTGACTTAGTGATGAACTCGTCTACGACGCGGTACTTTTACCAGTCACCTGTTCGCCCTTTCCATTTTCTCCTCGGATATATAAACGAAGCCCCGAAGTGGTAATCCCTTTAGCGCGGTAGCGCGCGACGCCCCTCGTCTTCATCCGCTGGTCCGGATCGAACCCGCGGCTGGTTGTCTCGGGATCGTCGTCGTTGTCGTCGTCGTCGTCGTCGTCCCCGTATCCTCCTCCGGCCACGCTCGAGCGACGAAATTCGACGATCCAACTCCCACGAACCTACGAAACGACGCGGCGCCGGCGTCCGCGTGCTGGGCGACGAGGAAGATGTCTTCGGCGTGTTTGCCAAAGGTCGGTCCTCGCGCCTCGCACCCGGTCGCGCGGGGCAAAGTTTGGAAAGTCGTTGAGAGGGTGTTCGAAGCCGCCCGAAGCCCCGAACGAGCCCGGCGATCCGAGGTGGCGATATCGTCGAACTTTCACCTACCGGGTAACGATCAGCGGTGGATGGTAACGAAACGTCGCCGAGTCGACGGACGCGTCTCGGCACGCGCGTTCGTCGCGAGGCGGTGCCCGGCCCTGCCGACGCACACCGTTGTCGCACCGTACGGAGAAGAGACGACGAGAGACGCGCGGCACCGACGCGCGGCGCGGCGTTGTCCTTCGCGCGACACCGTCCCCTGCTGCGGGGGGTACGTGCGGTGCGGCAAGCGAGAGGTAGTATACCCCGCCTGGCAAACTAATAAAGGCCACAGCGGGACGCCTAATAAACTGTCTGACGGGGCTTTGGAGGGTTTCCTTCATCTCCCAGGCCTTCTCTTTCGGCCTTCGAATATCCCGGGCTCCGCTCCGCTCCGCCACGTGCGATATCGACGATATCGAAGTCATCCATCGGCGCGTATCACCGACAACGTACCTATACCGGCCAAAGGACTAATTCTTACGAACGACCTCGGCCCGGAGTCGAGTCGAGGTCGGATATCGATCCGTCACGACCAACCACCGCCACCACCACCATCACCACCACCCGACGCTACCCACCGTCCGAGAACTCGTCGCCGAGTGCATCGCGGAACGAGCTAATATTCGTCTGTCGATGCCGTCCGACTAACTTTTCGACGCGGTAGCAGTTCCCGAAGCCCGATCCGAGATGCGCCCCCCCCCCCCCCCCCCCGCGATCCTCGGAAGAAAGTTTTCCCGGAGATATCGACATTTATTAATTCAACGACGATCCGTCGGTTTAAGCCGACGAACGAACGGCGAGGAGACCGGCAAAACTTCGCGGCTCCGCTTCCAAACGGATCGATTCTCGAGCGTACGATCAAATTCCGACGCGGGTGCCTACGGCGGGGGGGGGGGGGGGGCAACGCGTGTATCCCGAACGCGATACCCTCGGCGAGTCGCTGGTCACTCTCCTCGTGGCGACGAGAATCCATCTATTTTTAGCTCGGCGATGGAGATTTACGCCGACCGATGTTACAGAGACCAGAACAAATATGATTTCCTCGGAGTCGAGAGCGTTCGAGGGACGCGTGACCGAAGGTAAACCTCGGGACGAAGGAGAAAGAATAGGCGCGGATGGAACGAGCGAGCCGCCGAGTACCACCGGCTAGTAGTAGGTATCCCGTCCTCGCCAGACCGAGGCGTCTCGGACAAAGCGACACGGGGACGGGGGAGCAGCGCTTCGCCGCATCGGGGAATTTGCCGGCGGAACGGCGAGACAAGTTCGAGGGAATTTTCAACGCCGCGAATCTTCGAACGCGTACCTTCGACTCGCGCGAGACTCACGGCCGAGCCCGTTCGTAGGTATGTCCGCGATGGAAAGTCGCGAGCGGATCGATTCGCGGACGGGCAACAGGCGGCTGCTCGAAAGATGCGCGCCAACCCCTGACGCGGAATGCCAGGTGAATTCTCGTACCTACGCTCGGAATTGTTTCGACCCGCGTTCGTTCCGTTTCTCCCGTCCGCGTTCGAGCTCGGCGGAGCTGGGACACCACCGTAGCGCTCTCCGAACCGTTCTCGTCGAATTTCTTCGGGGCGAGTGATGCCACCGCGCTATCCGGAATCCCGACGAGTCATCCGTGCGAGTTGTTGCATACGGATGGTAAAAATAACAAAGGACGACTCTTCGAGGGGATGAAAAATTCAGATCGCCCGGAAATAGTCGGACTCGAGTGGCCGTGGCAAGATCGAGTATCCTCGATTAAACAATTAATACGCCGTTCCGTTCGTTCGGAGAACTAAACCGTGTCCGTGCCCCGGAATGATCGAGGGACGTCTCGGGCGGACTCGATCCGGCCCGTCCAGGGCTCTTTTTATTGTTCTCTTCTTTTTTTTTTTTTTTTTTTTTTCAACCGAGTTGCCACCGTTCCGAGAGCTACGAGTATTTCTGGCCACGTTCAACGGTGCTGGGTCAACGGGGAGGTGGAGCGGTTGGACCGTGGTGGAGCTAGATTATACACACCGACCGGGTGAAACTTGGACCGAAATAGCGCGTACATTCGTCACGGAAACAAGGTCGGGTGGTACATGCGCGTGCACCAACAAACAACACCGCCCGACGCTTGTGTCCGGGCGGTATCGCGCGCGCGACGCGTATCACCCACCGGGAGTCGACGTTGCCGATTGGTCGGGAAAAACTCGACTTTTCGGCTACTTCGCGCGACGATGATCCCCCGGCCGAGGTGGCGGCGGGGTGCGACTCGTTTTTCCGATCGTCGCCCATCGAACGGCACGCGACTGCGAGCACGGTTATCACGGAGAAGAGGACGTAGGTGCGGATATCCGGATCGTGCGAGCGCAAGTGTATCGCGAGGGGTGGGCCCGGTTCCCGGGTTGATCGCAGGGTTATTCCTCGAACATCGCGCTGCCAGCAACCCGAGAGACGGATACCAGAGAGAAAGCGCGCGCGTACCAACCGCCGGCGCATCCCCGCGTCTGTTTACATCCACCGAGGCGCGCGCCACGCGATACTCGGGCGTGGATTTGCGAGCGCGGCGGAGACAGCCGGGACAAGACGATCCAGCAGGTTTCATATCCGCTTGTTACGAACCATTAACAGGACTTACGTAGTTCGGTCGTTCGGTGACTGTGCAATATCGCGTCACCACCCGAAGGTTACCGCGGATTTGCAAGTAAATTAACACGCGCGAGAAAATCCCACCCCGAAGCTCTCGTATACTCGAGGGGACCCCGGGGACCATCGTCGACGCTATTCGACGACGATGCCACCGCAGATTTCGCCGCGTCGACTTCCAGCGTTCTCGAACGCCGTTTTTTGAAGAACCCTGCTCCGCGGCGAGTAGCCTCGTCGCCGCTATTAAACTCGGTGGGGTGAATAAAAACGCCACCGACGCGTAGCTTCAGCGGGACGCCCGCGCCTGCATTTGGACTAGAGAGAGGCCGGAGCAACCGCGAGCAAACGCACCGCGTCGAGGGAGAGCGAGGACCCCCCCCCCCCCCCCCCCCCCCTATATCGGTCCCTCGTCGAACCACCCCGTCGCAACGACGCGTCAATCTCCGTTTACCCGAGTCGCGCGTACGTTGCTACGTTACGGTTGACTGCGACGCGAAGACGCTACTACCGGCGCCGAACGTCGGACACGGCAGTTTGGCCAGGGTACACCGCGCGACGAGCGGAGCGCGTACGCGTCGCCGCGGTGCAACGAAGCGATGGCGATGCCTCGATCGCAGTTCCGTTTCCCGAGGAGCAAGGTTCCTCGGATTTTCAACGCCCGCCAGAAAAAAGAAGGAGAACCGACGCGTGATTTCATCGCCGATCGACGCGACGAATCGGTATAGAGGGGCGGAGGAGGGATGGAACGGTTTTCCTTTTCGAATCGAGCGAAAACGTGAAGGATTACGGTTTTGCCCGGGCCGTGGTAATTCCGACAGCAAAACGAACGCGCGGATAAATATTCGTGTTAGATTTTAGATGTAGGTAACTCGACGGTAGATGTTACCTCGCGTTAAGCATGCACCATCGCATGCCGATCACCAGCTACCACGACGGACCACCCCTCGCGTGCTCGGCGACCTTCTGGTCGTGTGGTTCGGCTCGTTGTTGTTCGAAATGTTCGTCGGAAGATTTGATTACGGTGAAAGTCGTACGTTTAACCACGGCTCCGGGTCTAGTAGTAGTAGTAGTAGTAGTAGTAGTAGTAGTAGTAGTAGTAGTAGTGGTAGTAGTAGTGGTACTAGTAGCGGTAGTAGTAGCAGCAGTAGTAGTAGGCGGTAGAGTCGTTGGTCGGACATCGTTCGAAGAAACGTCGATTTCGGTTCGAGCCTGCGCGGTACGGGGGATCCGCGACGACGACGATGATACGGAGAGGAGAAAGAGGATGGCCACGCGTTTACGGAGCAGCAGAACGATGCTGCTCAACGGCAACGGATCGCGGCAGGTACGTACGGGGGGCTTGAATTACGAGGCGTCGTTATTGGCAAACCCTTTGCGATTGAAATTTTTCAATCCAGGAAATACTAGAGGAGCGTATCGCCGGCTTCGCTAATCCTCGCGTCAGTCACGAGAAATCCGCCAGATTTTGTCAGACCTCGCGCAGCTGCACCATCATTCAACCGGATGCGCGCGTTCCATAAATCTCCCGTAAATATAGAAGTTTTAATTAAGCTCTCGAGACGAACGCGTCCGCTAAATTTCCGTCGGCTAAACATCGAACAGCCGTTGCAGTTCCCGCGTCGAAATAGCGGAGTCGCGAGGGTAGCGTTACGAATCGAGACGATCTCGCGTCTCCGTGCCGCCAGCGGCCCTCGTCGCGGTATCATCGTTTCCCCTCGCGTATCGGCCTACCCTCGGGTTTTTTCAACCGCGATTCGAGGGGCTGGGATAGAAATATCCTCGCCCCGTAACGAGAGCAACGCGCGCGAGCAAAGAACTCGGCCGCGTCGCGACTGCTTTGTCTCGACGATAACAACCCGACCAGCACCGCGGCGCAACGTTTTCGAGGCGGCAAACGAGGAGAGAACGCCGGTCGCGACCCAGCCGCGACGCGCGAACTTCGGAGTCGAGGTAGGCAGCCCCCGTTGCCGACGCTGATCAAATGTTTGAATTCAGTGGAAGCTGATGCGTTTGAAAGTCGAAGGATTATATTGGTTTAGTTTGCGATACGAACGACGGTGTACCCCGGTGCTTTACGGCTG
The DNA here is from genome assembly GCA_963969455.1 of Arge pagana. Lineage (NCBI taxonomy): Eukaryota > Metazoa > Arthropoda > Insecta > Hymenoptera > Argidae > Arge > Arge pagana. The sequence continues at coordinate 20,133,953 of OZ018308.1, read as the reverse complement.
ACGCGAGACATCTTCTTTGCTTCGCGCGAACCGACCTTCGTCTCGAACGTTGCGATTCTCTTTGAGAGAAATACTCGCAACGCCTCGCGATAGGCGGGGACAACGACTGGGAAAATTCCGATGGTCCGCGGATGAAATATCAGGCAAAAACGAGCATTGCCGCTCGAGCGACGAGGCGGGGGAGAAGTCGCGAGGAACCGGCGGCTCGCGGAGTCACCGATGGATGATCACGCTTGTAACTCGACGAGGGAGTTTCCAAAAACAAAAAATTCGAGCGGCTCCGCGAGCGTGTTCGGCGATCGGTATCCGCGGTGCGCGCGAACGGTAAAAGGTCGGACGACCGATGTATATAACCCGACGCTAGTTCGCGGGGGAAGATCGTTGGATGGTTTAGCGGCGCGTAAACCGAGAGGGTGGGATTTACAAGGTCGACAAGGGTGACCTCCGAAGAGTTAACCACCGGCCGCGCTAACGACGAGCGTCACGCAAAGCCAGCCTCCGCTGGATATTCTTTCGTTTTTTCGTTCGTTTGCCGAGTCGCCCGGCGATACCTGTCCGCATCCGCCGCATCGGGCTGGTGGTGGTGCGGTTGCCAACGACCGTGAGCCGACATAGAAAAAGTAAAGCGAAGCAAAGGAGCCGAAGCCGAGGGCGATGGGACGAACGAGTAAGACGGCAGCAATGATTTATAAGGATGGAAACAACAATAACGGTAAATATGTTGCGGGAGGATTTTATCGGAAATTAAGGTTTTCACCGGCAACCCCCGCGGCGTATTAATACGTTGTTAAGCCCCGAGGATGATCCTGTCTATCGCGACAGCTGGGTCCCGCCTCGCCAACCCCTCGCGTTACCCGGCTATGACGTAGCGATTAACTTCCCAGGGCCTCGCATCCACGATCTGCGAGGCTTAGCAAGTTCGCGGTTTCGGAGGCGTCGCGGTTTCTTCCCCCCCCCCCCCCCCCCCCCGGTCAAACGATCGAAGGGGTTCGCGGGGATCGACGGGAACCGTTCGTTCGCTCGTCCCTTCTTCCGGAAGACTCGATCGCCGCTAGAAAATCGCCTGGTAGGTTTCGAGTTCCGTTCGTTACCGCTAGGATTCATCAATCCGAGGGGAACGGTCGTACGAGCGTGAAATCACACCGAACCAGGCGATATCACGTTGTTCGGAAATTAACAAGACGGAACGAATATGCGTGGCGCGCGGTACGGAGGTTGAGAAGGGAGGAAAGAGTGGCGGAGAAACGGCGAGGGAGAGGGAGAGAGCTCGGCTCGGAAGGAAGACTTTACGACGCGATCGAGAGGTTGAAATATCTGGAAAACCCGTCACGTATCGTCCTGATGACGTCACGCCTCAAGGGCGCAAAATGCAAAGCCATTCAGGAGCAAGAATCGCGGAGCACCCCCGCTGAAACCTGGGAGAAAGTCGTATTTACAGCAGCGGCGGTGACCGTGCGATTCGCGCGGTAGACGAGGCGTATCGCGCGAGTCCCACGGCGAATAATTAGAGGTATACGAGGCGCGATTGCATTCTCCTGCTTCGCGATACTACAGCCCCGTTCGGCGACCGAGCCGTGCATTCGCAGATTTTTTCGCTGCTCGCTTTCTTTTTCCATTATCTCCTAGACGTAGACGAGTTTTCTCCGATCGTCGTTCGAACCGCCGAGGACGAGGGTTGAACGTCGCGAGATATCTATCTATCGACGAGCCGAGCACTCGGGGCTGGTGACGCTATCATCCGCGCGTTCCTCGTACGGAGGATGAGGTTTCGGTAACTTTCGATCGGCGATCCGATACATCTCGATGCCTCGTCGAGCACGTCGCGCACGAAACGCCGCGATGAAAATCGGTATCGCAACAACAGCGCATCGTCGCGCGCCGTATTACCGATTCCCGGAGCAAACGTACGCGCCCCGCATCGCGACGTACGTATCGTTCGGGGTACGAGGAAACGACGAACGAGAGACGCGATTCGCGGCGAGTCGGAGGGCGAAACGAAAAGTTTGACGTTCGTAGGATCGCGGGATGACGGCGTCGGGCAGCCCCCCACCACCGAAAACCATCGCGACCACCCTCGACCGCACGCCATCAACCGGCCAATTATACGACCCCCTGATAATTCAGCCGCATATTCCGCCCCGCCTAGATTTTAACGCGATAGCAATAGCTTTCGGTGTTATGCCGCCGCGGAGATAGGAGACACGACCGCGAGCACGGATACCACGCGACCGCGGTCGATGCCCGCCGCGGCGAAAGGAACGCGAGAACGACGGTTCGACGGCGAGCAGCACTGTCGTCCGAACAACGGCTTCGCGGAAACTTGGACGCGATGCACGTTTCCGTAATACGATAATGCGATGGACGTCGCGTTCGAGGAGGAGGAGGAGGAGGAGGCCACGGCGAGACAAAACACACCCGGGGTGTGTTTTACGGCCGCGCGCCCGTTACGGGTTATGGCTCGGTAATAACCGGTCTCCACCCGGCATTAGGCCGCGTAGTGATACGCAAAATGAATGATTCCAGTCTATTTCGCGAATTTCTCAATAACCCTGCAACGGCGCGAAGAGATAACGACGCCGGCGTTAACCGCACGGTGGGTCGACGCGCGGAGGACTCCTCTCGGCCGGGGCCAGCGAGAGAGGGAGCGAGAGAGAACGAGAGCGGATCGTACGTGGTGATGGTGGTGGACTCTGTCGCGATCGTAGGCACGATATAAAGTCGTTACGATGCTACCGATCATTACCACGCGTTGTTATTGGTCGAACTCAATTTCGGACGGGGCGATTATCGCGTCGATTCCGATACCGTTTTTCCTCGGTAATTTCATTCGTTTTACTTTTTCATTTCGCCTCGATTCACGCGATCGTTTGGTAATGGCTCGAGCGCTCCTTCTTCCCCGACGTGCATTACGAGGGCGGGAGGGAGAGAGAGAGAGAGGGTGATTGGAACGGTATCAATCGGCCCGAAACGAACAGCCGCGGATGATCGGTTTCGCGGGGAGAGGCGATGGACGGACGAGACGTCGTCGTCGTCGTGGATGGTCGTTGTTCGACGTTGTTCGACGATGGAATAGGCTCGGGGGGGGGGGGTTGATTCCCGATAGTCCGGACGAGGCTCGGCGTAACCGAGCATCCGAGGAAATAAAGTTTTATCAGAGCTCGGGCATCGCTCTTCCGGGGAGCAGGAAACAGCGGGGACAGCGGTTGCGAGATGTCGAGACGGTTGCCTGATTAAATTTCACCGCAGTTTGGCCGGTTTAATAACACAATAAGCCCCATCTACGCCCCGCGACGTCCACCTGCCAGCGCACGGTCCACGGTCGCGAATCACGGCGAGCGGCTCGGCGCGTAATTAGATACTCGGAATGCGACGGACCGGTGTCAAAACATCTCGCGGTGGCGGTACGTCGAAAAACAGCTCGTCGCGTCGCACCCCCGCGTTTGCTTTAATATCGCGATGTAGACGCGACGACTTCAAATTAACTTTTTGCCCTCGGATCTGCGGACGGTTCGCCGGTCGGACGTAGACCCCCCCGAGATTTTCTCGTTCGCCAAACTTTCGTACGACGATAGGAGGCCACCCATTGCTCTCTTCCGCCCTCCTCCTCTCGCTTTTTCAATACCTCGCTTTGCTACCGAAACCTTTGATAGGTCCTTCACCGTCTTTGCTGCTTACCGTTTGGGAGTCGCTTCTCTCTCGCAACTATCGCGTGTTCGGGACCCTCCTGCGGTAATATCTATCTGATACCGAGTTTTCTCGAGAGCGCTCGTGATAATAGGCGTACCGATACCGGTCTCCGGTTCCTTGGTTCTTCCCCCGAGTTAATTTTTAATCTAGCTTCAAGACACCGATGTACCGTTTATGTTCTCCATTTTTCTTTGTTTTTTCATATTTTCTCCGATCGGCGGGTACCTGGCTACTACTTCTAGGTATATCAACCTGCCGTGATATTGTCCGATATTGTCAGGATCACGAATAAAATATCTATCTATCTGTCTATCCATCTATCCGTTCTCCCAACCCCCCAACCAGCCTCGTCTTCCTCCTCCTCTTCTCAGATAAACCCGAGGCCTGTGGGGTATTATACGGTCGCGCGATAGGAACTGCCTTGCAAAGTACATACCTCTTCTCATCTTGGCCCCCGGGTAAGACGGGCGTGGATTAAAAGCTTACTTTCAAATTTCACGTCAATCAACCGGGAAGCGTAATCCCCGGTAACGTCTTCGTTCGCGCCGCGGCTCAACGGCCTCGCACCTGCGGACTCGCACGTCTCGTCGATGAATAAATAAAAGCGCGCAACGCTCGCCTTTACGCGTTCGCGAGGCGGCCCGTTCGGCGGTACGCGTTCCTCCTTCGGCATCTTTCCTCGCATCCCGGCCACCTTTGCCACGACGCGAGGTGTTTCCGCTGTTTCTGATCCGGATTACCGCGTCAACCCAGCGCGTTCGGCCACACGTTCCTCGAATCGCGGCGCGATTGTACGGGAATGACCGATCGAGGCGATAACTAATCGCCGGAGGCCGCTACGGAACGGGCGAGGAACGTAAAACAGGGGTACCGGAACGAAAGGTATCGGCATCGGTTTTTCAAGCTCCGGCGTATCGATCGTATATTTGCGGTAGCATTCGGGCGATCGGCAGCCGCCTCGTGATAAGGATACTTAAGCGCGTCGCCGCGCGAAGTGAAGACGATGGGTGGCGGGCTTCGCTCCAGGTTCTCGCCGCGGGAGCGAAACAACGCGCCGGGGGGGGGGGGGGGGGGGGGGGGCGAGGAAAATAACAACGAGCCGGGAAGGAAATATGGCGGGAGATAAAGCACGGCAGAAACGGTTCGCGCGGGGTGATCGCGCCTCGATCGCGCGCGCGCGCCAGGCTTAAACGCGGCTTTTCCCACCCCTCTCTCCGCGCGCGGTAGGTACATATTTTTCCCATCCTTTCGCATTCACCCGTCTCCGACCCCCTCGGTAATCTTACGTCCGTGTTCCCGCGACCGATCTTGCCGCAAACTTTGTACCGACCGCATGAAAATTCGCGGTGGCAGATATCGCCAACTTCGCGGAAGATTTCGCTGAGAAAGTTGGAGAAACTGTACTCCACCCGAACGGCAGCGAGCCGGCGCGCCGGAGGATTCTCGTCTCGTTGGAGAATCAACGATCACGGTTCAACGAGGGAGACGCGACGAGGTCAAGAACTACGCGAAATAAATAGATAGCTCTTCCGCTAATTGTCGGACCGTTCGACAATCCCGTGGCGCGAATCGAACGATCTCTCGCGAACGCGCGCCATTCTCCGCTGCACTCGAGGAAACTCGGTAGTTCTGACGGAACGGAGAAGATTCGCTCTCGATGAGCGAATACGACGCGGCCTTTGTTGGCACGCGTCAGGTTCGAAACGAGTGAACGCGATCGCGCTTCGAAAAGGAGATGAGAAAAGAGAATGAAAAAAATGAACCGACCGATCTTCCACCGAAGAAGGAGAAGGTTCCCCGGTCCGCGATTCTCGCGAGGAAACATCGACGATACGAACCCGAGAAGCGGAATAACACTCGGGACGGAGAGCACTTTTACCTGCCTCCAGCGATAAATGAAATCGAGCCGCGCGTAGGAGACCCGTCGAGCTGATCGCTCATTCTCTTTCGAGATCTGTCGCCGTGCCGGAATTTCTCTTTCGGTTCTTTTCAGTCCACCGAACAACCCCGACGCGATACGGATACGAGAGCCCGCGGAGTTGCTTCGATACCGAATCGATTCGCTCGCCTCGCCTCGCGGTTTCCGGAAGCCCGTTTCGTTATCTCGACGACCGGCGTGTTTGCAAACCAATTAGAACCGATTGCCACGGCGAATCGCGAATTTTCCCGACAACCGAGTAAAATGAACTCGCCAGCGGTACCGCTCCTAGTCTCGCGCTACCTTCGCGAAGCTCCGAGCTTTTCCATGATTTCGCTTCCGCGTGCCAGACCCCAGCCTTCGATTGTAACGAGGATTACACGCCGAGATGGATGATTCTCGCCTACCCGCCGCGTCTTTTCACGGACGCCCGTCTTTCGTTCTCTCTACCGCGCGACGAGAAACGCGCCCACGTCCGTTTTTCTCTGATTCTCACCCTCGGCAGAATCGTCGCGCGATCGCGCGATCGATCATCGAACGATCGCCGGAATATTCCCCGACAGGCGCGAACTTCGCCGATAAATTCGTACCGTCCTCTTTCGAGGCATTTTTTCCAACGCTTCGACGCAATTTCGCGCCCGTAATCCGTACCAATTTTTCGAAATCGGCCCGAGAGCATGCCAAACATCGACGAGGAGGGAACCCCGTGGCTATTCGTTGGGTATTACATTTTTCCCGGCTACCCGATACCCGCCCGCGCTTCGGCGGGAGCGGAGACGAGCGGAGACGAGCGTTATCGCGCCAGATGTTTATTCCCGTAATTCTGCCCCGATTCGCAGCGGGAGAGCCGCTCTATCGCGCACTCGCGCGTGGAGATTTTCGCGCGATACACGCCCGCGGAGCGGGTGACGCGTGCCCTATCGTATCGCGTCACCGGTGTAATAAAAATGAAGGCTATTCGCGTTGGTCCCGGAGTCGAGCGTAACGGGGCATGTGACGGATACCCGCGTACGGAGAGGCACGGACGGCGAGAGCGGACGAGCGCGACGAATACACCAGGGGATCGACGTTCATCCCCCCTGCGATTCAACGCCGCCGCGAGCGATACGGGATGGGAGACGCGGAAAATACGGCGAAATAATACCCAGCGATGATTCTTCACCGCCGCCTACGCGGGAGACGCAGGTGCGTCGTTCTTCGACGGGGACGCAGGCTCTCTGCGACGTCGTCGGAAGGTTAAGCTCGCGTTCGCGGCCAACTCTGGAGGGACGCGACGGAATAATCGACGAGATCGAAGGGGATCGAGGGGTCGGTTCGCGTTTCGAGAAATTTCGTGCCGGGGATCTCGTCGCAACGATCGTTCCGCGTTCCGTGCATCGCGCCAACGCGATATCGCGCGGTCGCGATCGCTCGAGTCGGACAACAACCGCGACGGTGACAACCCCTTCGCGGATCTCGTACGTGTAGTTTGCCAAGGTACACACCGGTGGCAGAGACAGGCTGGCAGCGGCGTCGACCGCTGTACTTATCAACCACCGCAATACCGTAATCGTACCGGAGAGAGGCGCGATATCGGGGACGGAGCGACGACGCGCAACAGCGGTCGACGGGGAACGCGGATGGAAGAGGCGGCGGCGGCGGCCGAGGGGACTTGGCGACCGGACGACCACGAACGGTTCATCGTTCGACCGACGACGATCGTTCGTTCGCGTTGCCTTGCGCGACGTTTCGCGTCGATTTCCCATCTCGCGATAAGAGTCGAACGCGAGCGAACGGGGAAACGCGTAGAGTTTACGTTAAAATTGATTCTAACCCTAGCTGCAAAAAAAAAAATAGACCCGTATCGCGCGGAATTACCCTACATCCGCTCGATGTCGTTGGGATGATCCCGGGTCGCCGCGGCAGCATCGTCTACCCTCGGGTCCTCGTCGAGTTACCGCGTCACGTGCGATCCCGGCGATCCAAAAAAATGCCGAAATCGTACTACCACCGCTCGCGAAAGATTGGGAAAGACGACGAGACATCGCTGCGCGTAACCGCCGACGCTTTCGCGTTATTCGAGCAGGCGTGGAATTTCCGGCGGTAGAACGAAAGAGGCAAACAATACCGCGCGACGAGTGGACCGAGCGTAAAACGACGCCGATACCTTTCATTTTATCGCTCTTTTCGACGGATCCGGCGTCGTCCGAATCTCTCTCTCTCTCACTCTCTCTCTCTCTCTGCCCGTGATCGGAAAGCGAGCTCGTCGAGAAATATAAAACTACCCGCCGGCTGATCGCTCGTTCGTTATTCCCTCTCCCTTCGTTTTTTATCTTCCGCTTTTTTCGCAAAGCTCGAGGCGCGCGCGTCATTTCTCTCCGAGCCATTTCTCTCACGAATCGCGACAACGTCGATGGGATTTCGGACGGCAACGGGGGGGGAGTCGCCTCGGTTAGAAATCGAACGATCGCGCGTTGCGGTGGATGTACCTCGCACGACGAGCGAAACAGCTACTCGGTTGGAAGCGATTCGACGATAATTGGAATTGAAAACGTGGGGCAGAATAACGAAGGGTCGAGGATCGATGTGTTGGAATTTTAACGGTTCGAACGAGTTCAGCCCCGACGTTTGCTTTTTCTCGGCCAATTATTTATGCGGGAGGCAACGTGGAAGTTGGCTAAATCACTATTGACGCTCGTCGAACGATTCGAGTGGTCGCGCCTAAAAGGGGCAATTTTATACACCGAGCTCCGAGTGCCTCTCGATGAAAAACCTCGTTAAGCCCGACGACGCGGGAACAGGGAAAAAAAGGGCTTCCAACCACGGCGACGCCGCTCTCCTTTCGTTTCAGCCTCGTCGTTGTTCTCGTCGGAAAAATCGAGTTTCCACTTTTCCCTTCGACCGCGAGAAAGCCTGCCGCCGTATCGTTGTCGCCTAACGGGGCCCGGTTTTTTCCTTTTTATTCCATTTTCCTTCACCGATCGCGTCGACGCGTTTACCGATATTTCGCCGACGATCTCGTTGCCGATCCCTGCGACGGGATCCGGTCGGCGTATATCCCCGTCGGGGAACCGGGTAAAAGCATTGCCGAGGTTCCCGGGTGACCCGTGACCCGTCGTTGCTACGTGACCGGATTGCGAGCGGCCGGCACCAACCTCCAAGGTTCGTCGCGAACGGAAAGCAATGGGAAAACGGGAGATAGAAAATGGAAAAAACGGGGACATATTGGCAAAATTTCAGGGGCGCGCCTCGAGCGTTTCACCGCGACGCCGACTGAAATTGCCGAGGGCGAAGAACGAAGCGGAGGCCGAAGGGTATCGGATATGCGAGACACGCGTGATCGTTGGAACGTTGAAATGCGCCGTAACGACGAGCGTGTCTGCGGAATTACGACAATAATGGAAACGTCAGTAACGAGGAAAGCGACAACGACGACGACGACGACGACGGCGACGGCGATCGGGGGGTAAGCGAGAGCCAATCGCGGAACGTTTCCGTGGTTCGTTTCTCTGCCCGTTGGCGAGGCTCGTAATTAAGAATAACATCGAATTACCCTTAGTCCACTTCCGCTCATAACTGATCCCCGCGGTTCGCGTGTTCCTCGAATGAAAAATAAACGATCGGAAACGGACACGCGAAAGCAGCGCTTTTCGCCCCGAGGCTACCCTCTCCGAACTTTCCGTGTTTGGTACAACGAACGAACGACCGAACGACCGAACTGAAGGGCACGTATCGCGAATATTCGAGGACGTTCGCGACGCGTCGAGGAAAGTACTACGACGAACAAGTAGGACGTGCCAGGAGAGCGATACGTTCCGCAAAGATCCTACCGTTCTTTCTCGTCGTCTCGGCGTCCCTTTCGCTTTTCGCGTGTATTTTCGATTGATTTTCACGGAATCAACGCAACAGCGGTTTCACGTTTGCCGTCGCCGGCTAGATAAGACAAAACGGAACCGGTTGCACGCGGCAACGCGCGTCGGTAAGGAGGAGGGGATGAATTTTACAGGGGTTCGAGGATATTCACGAATACGATCGGTTGGTAACGGGAAACGCCGAGCGAGCCAAGGCTGCCGATAAGGCAGAGGGGATGAAATTCGCGATTCGGAGATTCGCCAGCATCGGTCAGCGGTAAAGGGTCGCGCGAGTGGCGGTCGGTAAGGAAGGAAAGATGAGAAACGAGAGACGACCGACCGAAGATTCTACGCTACGTTTTCCGCGTGAAAAGTTTCGAGGTACAATCGGCAGGGTAGACGACTCGTAATGCGAGGGGAACGCGAAAGGAATGGAAATTGCACGGGAACGATGCGATTCCGACGAGATTTTTTCTGCATTTGTAAATCGAAGTGTAATAAATATTTGTCGACCAGTTGTCGGATACCTCTCCAAAACGTTGCGCGAATCTTTTCCAAGATCACTCTAGATCGCTGATGTTTTCATCGTCAACGATTATTGAAAACTGTTTGTGCATTGCAGGTTTCTACCCCAAAAGACGGAAAGTGATCGAGTGCACAGCCCGGATCCCTGTACCAGGATCGAAATTAATGCGGAAATAATCGATGATCGGATCAGGGAGCCAACCGATTGATAAATATTCCCACCTATAGGTATGCGCGGTACCGCGAAGCGAATCGCCGGAGCTACCAGCGATACAATGATGTGCCTCGATATCGCCAAGATCTCGCAAATTCTCTACGTTCGCTGCGAGGTGCAAAATAACTCGTTAGGATCAACTCGATGTTTCAGAGACGTACGGGAGTACCTCTCCGAACGTGGGCGACACGCGCGACTTCGATAGATTCGACGCGATCATCGCGTGGTCATCAGACGGATCGAGGATGCAGTAAAAGGGGTAGAACGGAAAATTCACAAGTTTCCGCTGAGATTCCTCCACGCGAGCTCTCTATTATTCACAGGACTATATACTCGACGCGTTGGAGAAAAGGATAAACGGTAGGGGTAGAGCCCGAACGAATCATCACCGGTAACCACGCGTTAGCCGGCGATGAAAAGTCAGAACACGTGGAGTACGGCGAAACTGCACGCGCGATTCGATGCCCGACCTACCAACGCTTATACTACTAGCCGCCGTTGCGATACGAGAACAAGGGGTAGTACGTTCGGTAGGTAAGAACGGAAGGCGAGAAAGGGGCATGAAAACGGACGGTAGGTACGGTAGGACGCGAGCTGTACGTTTCTCGGTAAACGGATTCCTCGGGAACTCCCATCGTTGGAACGGAGAAACGGTAGCGTTCGTCGACCAAGCGGATCGCGAAGCACGGGACGATGGCGGAGGGGTCGGTATCGGTAGCGAAACGAAACTGCGAGCGCGAATAAGCTCTCAACGGTCGGTAAGGCGAGCGTCCTCGCGAATACGTGCGAGAAACTCGACGTTCTTTAAAGCTCGCCGACAATTTACGCCGCGTGAGTACCGAATAATTTTCCGACTCGTTTCGTCGTCGCTCGCATTACGACGACGACAATCGCGTTACGAGAATGTCCGTCGGCAACCCTGATTAATAGTTGCCTTTGATAAGATATTCAAATTAGGAGAATATTCATACTGGGAGAACTTCGCGTATCTCTCCGGAAAGTTTGCACCAACAAAGTTTACATTCCTCGTAGTGACCTATCGTGCGAGCCACGAGCTTCGCGTCACACGCGCTCGTACGTACCGCTAACAGCATTTCGTTGTAACGCCTGACTTTTGCAGCAACAAAGTGCTCGCATATATAAGTATACGAGTACACGTATATGTTTATCGTCGTGTCAGCGTAATGATATTCGATATACCGAGCCACAATTTATTTCTGACAAAATAGCTCGCGAGCCGTTACGGGGCGAAGCGAAGATAGGTAACAACGTTATCACCGATGCGACAATTATTTTGTCGATCGCACGTTCTTACATTATCTTCGAACCAGTGGGAATATCTACCACCATCTGTACCATTGGAATATTTGTCGTTTTGTCTCTCGCGCGCATTCAGTTTATTTCACGCGTCGAGAATTCTCAAACTGTTCGATCGTCTTCGGACGATTCCTTCTGATCCTCTGTCGCTCTCTTTTCGATCAACATCCGTAAGTAGCTGACGCGTAGCTTCAATATCTCTTCGACGAAGCGGATGGTCTCTCTTTTAATCGTCGTCGCCAGGTTAGGAGAGCGGGACGTCGACGAGTCGATTGCAAATTTCCAGTGACGTTGTTTGTCGGAAAATGTTACGACGACGAGATGAAATGGTCACTTCGTTTGGTAGATATTCCCACGGGTGGCACGAATTTTTTCAAACCAACCGCAATTCGCAGCGATCGAGCGTTTTAAACGACATCTCGATCGGAACGCGACAAACGCAAGTACTGAACCAAACGGTCTTACCTCGTACAATGAGAAACTACTGCTGTTCAAAATTGTGGTTGTTTCGTCGTTCCGTCGTGCCGAAGCGATAATGGAAAGGAAAATGGGACCGAGCGTTCACATACCAGATGATGTCTGCAAACCAGGACGATGCTTCGCTCTGCAAAGAGACAAAAAACAGACGTTACAGATTGGAAAACATTTCGGAAAGACAACTTTCAACAAAATAACGATAATGTTTTTCCATCATTTCGTTCGACGACTAGAATTCTGGTTACTTTCGCGAATCGAGCCTTCATCTCGCGTCAGCAGCACCATAAAAACTGTGCCATTCGATTCGATTCGCCATCTAAATCACTCCGACAATCGTACTCCCAAGATGTCTAAGGGCGATTTTAAAATCAGGCAAACATTGTACGGGTCGTCGCTCGGGGAAGACGACCGGATTGCTACCGTATACGTTACGAGCTATGTTTCGAGAGCAAACAAGCTTCGAGAATCTCACAGATTTGTTCCGCGGACAACCGGATATACTTCTAATCGAAACGGATCATTTATTGACAAATCGAACAGACTACGAAGCTAATGATCGGTCAAACTGGCATGCCGTCGTGGCAATCCCCGATTCACGAGCGCCGCGACGCTCGGAGAACCCCGATCATTCTGGAAATCGGCGAAGGATCAAGGAGATGACTCGAGGTTCGTGACTTTTGCGACCAGTGTTATCGGGTCACGTTGATGGTCTGCTGGCGTGATACGATCGGGAACGTTCGCAAAACGTCGCCGGTACCCCGAGACTTTCGACGCGCCGAGATGACTCGACAATTGCTTCGGTGATCTTTCGATCGGTGGTCACGAGAGTGCGATTTCATTTGTAAGATATCACGATATCTTATCGTCGTAGTGACCCGCGCCGATACGAACGTCGCAAGAGCGAATACGAGATACGAGAAACGAGAAAACAACAACGAAATAATATTCGCACGGATAACGACGAACGAGCAATCGCGTTGACGAAGATGCCGCGAGTTTGGTGAAATTTGGGCAACATCGGATGTGGAAATGGGGGCGTTGTGGCAAGCATGGGAGGTTGTGTTTACACGAGACGATCGCTGACAGATTTTACGAGTTTCCGCGTCGTTATCGCTCGTCAGCGGTTTGCCAATTCCTTTGTTCGTTGCCGTAGCAACGGGTTTTCAAGCGTAACAAACGTTCGCGAGCAAAAAGGCGTAGAAATGAAAATGAAACAAACGACGATCGCACGTACCTTACGGTCGTTGTTTCGCCCGTGAAGAACGCGTCGCGACACCAAAGATTTTCACGACATTCAGGCACGCGAACGTTCACACGGGGGCTACGAACTACGCGAAGTGAAAATATTCAATTATAGTAGAAAAATAACGATAGAAAACTCGAGAGAGAACCTTGCTCTCGCACAATTGGCGTTAGGCGGCCATGTTGTATGTTGGGAGTGCGGTGGCGCCACCGAAGCGGCAGACAAGCGACTGCCGCCGTCTCCCCGCGCGCCGCGCGATTTTTGACCCGCTCGCGCACCGATGAATCTCGATTCAATTTGTCATTCGCTAATGAGCGAGGGTATCTTCGTGACGATCGCGTATCACGTCCAACACCTCGAATCCGTCACGCGAACGATATCCCTTCGGCGTTCGCTTTCTTTTCGTCAACCACAACGCGCCGAGTCGAAGAATCGAATCGTTCGCTTTTTACAATTCCGAACGCGGTAGGTTTTTCGTTGTTTTTTTCCTCTGCGAACGTTACTCGACGATAAAGTACGAGGCTGCGGGGTATCCCGCGTTCGTCGATTACTTCGCGATAACTCGAGCGAGTCGGGATGAAATATCGACTTCGGCACCGAACGTTAGGTAGGTAGGTAGGTAGGTAGGTAGGTAGGTAGGTAGGTAGGTAGTACCTACCTACGTACATCCCGGACTATAAACAAGGATTAATCTTTTTGCCTTGGTTCTAGCGATTTGATTCGTCTCATTTCATTCCGAATGGTCAAAGAGAATAGACGCGGAGGAAAAATGCCGCCGTCGAGCGGGTGCGAGAGTAGCCGGAATCCACCGTCGCAGCCTTTGTTTTCTAATCAGAAGTTGTAACGGTCCGTTGAATATGGAACGTTATTTGAAATTTTATGCAAGCCGTGAACAGCCACAGCTGAGACTGTTTTAATAACTCGGGCTCGAAGTTTTCGAGTCCACCGATATTGCGAAATAGCGGAAAAGCGATATCGCGGAGTGGAAGAGATTGGAAAAAAGAATACGGGAAATAATAACGGCGAACGAGAACGAGCGTGGACGTAGGCGCGATATCGACGGATATCTCCGTATACCTCGCCGATCCTTCGGCTTCTTCTTCGCGAGTACCAGCGACGTCGGGGACGAAGTTTTCGGTGCGCGAAGATCGCGGGGACGACGGTAGAGAGAAAACATCGCGGTCGGAAGAATTCGGGAACGCCGGAAACGCGAGACGAGAAATTCGCAATACGCGTTCGGGAAATGAAAATCCGAGACCGCGGAGATCGTAGCTGGGGTCGCGTGACGGGAAGGAGGTAACGCTGTAACGCCGTTCGTTGCACGCGGACCAGACCACGGTGCCGGATGCACCGATACGGTTACCTACATCGCGCGACGTGATACAGTCGTTGGTAAACTCGCACGTCAGCCACGACTCGCGCGAAGCGTGGCGTCGCGACGCAACGGGGATTTCCGAGAGGGTCGCTGACTCGCGACCACCGCACCGGGAGCCGGGAGCAGCCCTCGCGTCCGCGCTCCGCCGTTGCGTGTGTGAAATTGCAACGTCGCGGGCGACCCTGTTTCTCCCGGATATTATTTAATTTATTAATATAACGTCCCCTGCCATTTCGCCGCGCATACGTGCCGCGCGATAACTTTTTTCTCTTACCTCGTACCCCGAGCACCGCGAATACCCCGAGCAGCGCGCGCGGCCAGGTCGATTTTCGACCGAGATTTCCAGATCGCTACGGATTGCGAGAAAATCAAGGCCGTCGGCTGTTCGCGGAATACGAGTCCGGACGCGGCTGATATCGGAGAAAAACCTTGGATCCGAGTATTTCTTATCGCTGGTCGAACGATCGGACCGACGACAACGACACAACAATAACAACGCTCGACGCGGCGCGTTTGACTTTCGACGATACGAGAGAGAGAGAGAGAGAGAGAGAGAGAGAGAGAGAGAGAGAGAGAGAGACGCGGGTCGATCGGGTCTCGCCGAATGGATTACGAGAGAGAGAGAGAGAGAGAGAGAGAGAGAGAGAGAGAGAGAGAGAGAAGGGGGGAATCTCGTTTCTCGGCTCGTACGAACGTTGTCCGCTGATTTCGTTTCCTTCGCGGGACAAATTCCTTTATTTCTCCGAAATCCAAGGACGATCGCGTACACCTACCTACTCTGATTTATGATCGTGCGCCGCGTCCGAATTTTAATTTCCGCGTTTGAAACGAGCCTGTCTCTGATTGCCCGTGTTTGCTCCGCGTCAACCCGCGTATATACACACGGCATAGCCTCGTTTGTTCGGGCACGTCAAAAGAAACTTGTTGGTTGTTCGGTGCGATGTAACTTCCATATCTCAGCGGCCAGCCTCGGCATTATATTCCACGTGGATTATTCCCACCACATCGGCGACTCCCGCGAACGGAAAATGTAAATACGCGCGCGTAGCTATCAACCCCTGATGAGTTTGGTCGTTGATCGAGCTGTCGGCCACCACCGATACTCCCCCGCTCGACCCGCGCGCGATCCTCGCGTCGAACCGATTGGGAATAGAGTCGCGGACCTGGGTGGCGAGGGAGACGTGGAAACTTTCGAACGTCCGAGTTAACCCCGCGGCTGGGGAAACGTGAAAAACGCCAACGCCAACCCGACCCCGGGCGATTTCGCCGCGCGCGTTTTTTCAAATTTACGCTGGTTAAAAAATGATTGAAAAAAAGGTCCGCCCGTTTATTTCGTGGCAGCCTTCGTTCTTCGTTTCCCTTATCTTCGTTCGTTTATTCGGAAAAACATCGGGAAAACGGCTGACAGTGCGGGTGATACGCGTACGCGGTTTCATATATTATTCGAGAGGCAATATCCGCCCCGCCCATGAATTCTTCACGGGATTCATCCGAATTCCGAGGCGAGGAGCGCGCCCGGTCCTGTTTCTATCAAAAAACGCTGATTCGATCCCACTTCCTTCTTCGGGTAGCTATAGAAGAATCACGTTCTCCGCGCAACGCGACGAATCCATCTCTCGGCTGCTCGTGTTGCACCCGGGTGCCCGGCATTCCCGCCGCGAACGAGAAAAGTGTCCGAAAATCTTGAATATTCCGCGACGGAAGTGAAAAATCGACCTCCGGATCGACGTTTCCGTTCGATCGCGTTGCCGACCGCCACGGGGCAACCGGCAAGGACACTTTTTACTTTCCTTATCCTCGCTGCTGGTATCCGCCGTTTGGCGGCCTAGGGGCGTAACCGTACGCTGACTTTTGACAAGTCTGACCGAGCGTCGCGTCTACCCTCGTCGCGTCGCGTCGCGTGTCGCGAATAAAATATACACGAGACGTGTCCTTTGTCGTTTACGAACACCCGCTCGTCCGCGCGAAAATTATTTTCGTACCTCTTAAAAACGACGACCGCTGTCGCGAGAAAAGAAAAGACGAAGCTACGCTCGCGGCCCCGAAACAACGGTTCGCGGGTAACGAGGAGAATCATTCGATCGAACTCGCGTGAAACTCTCGTAAGTCCGATACGAAAAGTCTATTCGACGCAATTCTTTTTTTCTACTCATCCGACGCGCGAGGGATTCTCGAGCAACGATGACGGATCGTCTCGGAATCCGTCCCGCGCGCGTGGACGAGGCAAGAAGCACGTCTCTCCACGACTTTCGCCAGGATCGATTCGATAACTTCTCGTTCAACGAACTCGCGGCTCGGACACGATCGACCTCGCGTTCCCGCGATCCCGAGATGTTCGCCAGGCCGGATCTACCCGATCTGCCGCGTATCAAGGCGAAAGCCGAGAAGAAGCGAACGGTTTTTCGAAACGACGATTCGAGAAACGGACAAGTTTTCGCCTTTCGAGGGACACGCTCGTCGTTCATTCGCGTTTGTCGAGACGAGGATATCGAACAAAAATACCATTCGAAGGCATCGCCTTACGCGTCCTCCCGGAGCGAACGAACGACTCGTTCCTCCTCGCGTGCGCGTGCTTCGTCAAACGAGAAGCTTCGTGTTTTCGGTTAACGGCATATCGAACGTCGCGGATCGCGAGTTTCGGCGGGGCCTCCGTCCGATTGTAAAATTATCGGAAAGGGATTTGGAGGGAAAAAATGCCGAGCCCGAGGATTCTCGAACCACGCGTGGATGTCGGGTCAGGGAGTAGACGGGGTGGATTTCCTTTTTCCCTTCCTTGTTTTTCCTTTCTCCCGGCTCGACCCGTCCTCCCCCCCCCCCCCCCCCCCGTATACGTATTTCCAAGGACAACAACTTCCATCAATTTTTTCATCCCTCCGCCGCGTGGAAAAACCGTTGGTTCGTTTTTCCATGCGAATGGGAGAATAAACTCGCGTATGCATAATCGAACGAATCGACTGGAAATTTCCTCCATTTTCCTTCGCTCTCGTCAAATATACCGACAATTTTTCATCCCCCAACCATTGTTTCCCTCGCTCAGTTTTTTCCCCGCCCCCGATCGATTCTCTCTCCGAGGCTCGTCGAATCCGAGCAATTACGTTCTTCGACAGCGGACAGCGGACGACGACGACGACGACGACGACGACGACGAGCGGCTCGGAGACAAACGACATCCTCGCGAGAAAACGACGCGAAAGTCCCCGTACGCCGAATAATTCCCCACCTCCGCGGACGTGGACAGAGGCGGTGTAACGCGCCGAGTAAGACTACCCCGGCGGGGGTGCGGACGTTGCCGCGGATCGATCCGCGGGGGGAGCGCGACGTCACGCTCGCGAGCTGCACGGAGGTGTCACTCCCGACGCCGTAAATTGCAGATTACATTCGAGCGGTGGAACATTTCGCGCGTCTGCGGAAGATCGACGCCCGTCCGGCGTCGTCGTTTCATCATTTTTCAAAACTCTCGCCGTCGAGTGCCGTCCGACGACGATCCGAGCCGTACGGTGTTTATCGTCTCGTTGCGTACGAATGCACGCGTCGATGCGCCAGAGAATACCCTCGAGTCGAGTCGAGGGTAGAAGCGACGCGACGGTAAGTACCTACTCTTTCTCCGCGGCTCGCGTTCGTGTTAGGGGAACGGCGAATCATTTTCTGCACCATGGCTAAAGGTAAAACTCTACGCGCGTAGATTCGGGTAGTCGTTGCTTCGACGAAAGTACTTCGCCGTTTAATTTTTCCAACGGACCGCGAGGCTAGGCACCTGCGAAGACATCGTTGAGAATTCGCCAGCTCCGACAATCGAGCGAGCCGAGGGGATGCGACATGCGGCGAGTCGAAGGATCGACGGTAGGTAGACTCGAGTAGATCGTAAAACGCGTTGTTGACGTTATTCCGCAGCGTCGAAACGAAGTCAACGACGTGACGCGGCGTAGGTCAGGGAAATTGGATTTTCCATGTAAATAAAGGTTCGATTGGCAATCGGTTCGAGCTGCCAGAAACATACCCGGATCAACGCGAAGCCGCCACGCCGAGCCGAGAGCCGTTCGCGTCGGTTAAATTTCGACGTACCTACCCATACGAGGTACGAAATCGGAAATTGATTTCGTTCGCCGCAATCCTATCGCGCGAGACCTTTCCTTTGGCCCCGCGTCGTTACGTGTCGCGTTGTTCGCGTCGAAATCCGTCGAGGGCGGACGACTTTCCGATCGCGCGGATCGCGCTGCTATCGCGACGCACGTTCGATCATCGAACGTTCGCCTCGCATGCGAATGTTTTTCCGACCTTTTCCCGACGTTTTTCCTCGTTCCTACGTACGTCGACGCGTAGGAAGACCTTTTCTCGCTTCTGCCGTTTCCTTTCCCCGGCTCCGCGCTGTACGCGATACGATATCGGATAGACTCCCCTCGCCCGTTGTGAATTTCATCGTTCTCCGTCGATGCCGGGGAAGTTTTTCCGATCAGCCCACTTCGACTCGAAATTCGATTTCAATCGAAGAAAACTTTACACGCTCGAAAGTTCAACCCGCAAAGCCGCGGAGGGCGATCGCCGTTCGGGACTTTGGCGCGAGAAACGATTTCGCAAACCCATCGGGCGTTCGAGGCTCGAGCGTCGCGTGATTTACAGGAAGAGGTAAACGCGTTCGATCGACGATCCTGTTTGTCGGAACGAATTTTCACCCTCCGCGAACGCGTGATCCCGCGATGAACCTCGATTCGCGGGAATGTTCGTCGATTTATTCGAACGTGGATACGGCTACGGATTTTTTTCCCCTTTACCTCTCCTCCTTCTTTCGACCGAATGTTTTGAAAACTTTCCGCGCCGGCACGCGCACGGGACGGAGTCTCGATGGAGAAGAGATAGGGGGGGGGGGGGGGTGGATCAAGCTGGTCCCGAAGCGTCGAGTGATTCCGATCTGTAGGTACCTCTCTGCCACCCCACCGTTCTCGGAGGACTCGATCGATTCCGAAATCCGTTGAAATGACGCACTTCCGTTGCCGAGAGAGCTCAGCTGCGGAGGAGAGAACATGACACATCTCGAAGAACCTGTTTGGATTAGCATAGATATTGGCTTTCGGGATGGCCAATAGAAAAACATTTTAGACTCGGCAAGGACCAACCTGACCCCGGTAAATGTCCTCGGTCCTGATAACCGTTCGCCTTTCTTAGCCGGGATCCCGGCGAGATCGTCGGGTCGAAACCCGCGACCGCGTGAAAAGTACCGTTTTCCTATCCGCCCGGTCGAACGCCATTTTCCCAACGCTTTCCATCCATTTTCGGAAGACGAAAATGCCGATTCCGTCGAGCGGTTATCGAGATATCATCGACGGACGCGTCGGCCATCTCGCGAGCGACGGCGCGGCGCTCCGTCGCGCGAAACGGCCGCCGCTCCCGCCTCGAGGTTTCGTCGAAGATTCGTCGCGATCTCGTTACCCGATCGTCACCGATTCGTCGCGATCCTCCGACGATCGACGGTGAACGAGGAGGCGCCGCGCGAAAGGGTCGCGGAGGCAATGAAAATCGCGTCGCGAGATCTTTGCAAGCTCGCCGACGTTAAGCACCGGTGTAAAACCTTCGGGAACGAGCAACGTCGAAGGCCGCCTCGCGCAGGCCTCCCCGCGTATTTTCAGTTATTTTAATAAGCTTTATCCCCGGGGGCGATAACGGCCGGAGGCCGAGGGCCGAGACAGGATTATGGCCAAGGGGTTGCCTCGCAGGCCCTCGGAACCGCCGCGGTCCACAAAGGCTCGCCGAACGAATTAGGTGCGTGCTTCAAAGTCCTACTCGAGCCCTCGCCTCGCCACCGTAGCCGCTACAGCTCGTTCCAAATCGCATCACGTCTCGCAACGATGCGGCGAAAGCTTTTCGACGGCCACCTTTTACCCGGCTAATCTTGCAAATTAATTTATTTCGAAACAACTTTTTACGCGTACCTACTCGCTCGCTCTCTATCCCTCTCTCCGCGCCCAGCACCGGGCTCGATTTCATCCCGACAACTTTCTCGAAACTCTTTCAAACTCCACGGACGCGATCGACGTTCACCTTTTCGCAACTCGGCTCGCCGCCGGAGGCTTTTTACCGGGTCGATTCGTTGCGAGGCTCCTCGAAAACGGCCACTCTTTTGTTACGGCCACTCTTAGCTGCTCGAGCATCCGTCGAAAGGATGACAAAAGCGTTCGAGCGGTTCGAAAATTGATTGGACTCCCCTCTTCCGGGGAGTCGGGGCGGAACGAGTCGCGTTTACGGAACGATTCGAATCGGACGATCGATCAGAGAGCGGTCGGATGGCGTCTCGTTAGCCGATGACGTTTCGCCGCGGCAGAGAGCGCGCGAGAGCGAGAGGGAGACGAAGCAAAATGTATCGCGACGGGATACGGTGATTGCGTAGGTACGAAATCGTAAGGCGAGACGATCAAAGTAAAAGCGATAAAAGGGACAACTGGCAGTTGAATCTAACTCGCGAGTAATCAACGACGAGCGACCAATTCTAAACGGGTCGGCCACCGAGCCGACGCGTAAACCCCGAACCGGGCGGATGCGGAACAACGCGAAAACGAAAACGAAAACGAAAACGAAAACGAAAACGAAAACAAAGTCGGAGCAGAAGCGGAGCATTCGTCTGAGAATTTGCTAGTTTTCACGCCGACGACTTAAAGTTGGGGGAGTAAGACGCGCGGTGCAAGTATGCGCGCAGCTGTTGCCGGAACGAAGCGAGGGAAGAGGCCGCGCGAACGGCGATCGGAAGAGAGTTCCACGGTCTTATTCCCGTGACGCGAGGGTAGCGTTGGAGTACACGGAGGTGCGACGTGGCGGGAGTACATATAAGGTCCAGAGGCGACGAACGGGTGGCGGACGTCCCGGGTACCTACGGTAGAGAGGGAGAGAACGAGAGAGCGGTCCCGGACTAACGACGCGGAAGCAGAGTCCCTACGAGACTCTCGCCCCTACGCGTACGATACAAGGAATCCGCGCCGTCGCTCGGTACCGGAAAATTCCAAAAGCTTTCCGTGGGCGGCGACTGTACGCCGCGCGTTGTTTCCACAGCTTCCGAGGCGCGTTGAATCTAATTAGATCCCGCTCCAGAATGCAGGAAACCTGCCTCGCCGACCGAGAGTTACGAAAATGGAAATAACAATGGAGCGGCAACGCGCGAGGACGAGGAAACGAGAATCGTTACCGAAAATTACCCGCGGGCTCGTCCAACGACGTAATCCCTCGTTCGTCGAGAGCCTTCGCGCGAGTCGAAGTTCGTCGGGGAGCCGAAGACGCGGGGCGAGCGATCGGGGGGGGGGGGGGGGGGGGGGTGAACTGGAATCGGTACGGCTTCGATACTTATTAAATTCGTACGCGCCGCGGCTGATTCGGCGGGCGACGACGAAGCCATGCCCGAGAGATCCCGTACGTCGCGGCGTGAAAGGAGCAACCGCGTTCTATTCGGAGGAGGAACGGGGACGGCGCATCTTCGAAAATTGAACCTTCGAATACGCGAGGAGCACGCGAAGACCTTCGCGGCCTGTTCGTTCCTTGGAACCGCGGATGGGGGCAGCTCCCGCGGAGCGAGCCCGCTCGGTGTCCCGCCGTTCCATCGACGGTGTTCCGTGAATTTCCGATTCGTCGAGCATTTTTTTTAACGCGCCCGTTATCCCAACTTCGGACGTTTTTCCCCCCGTCGCCGACTTCTTCGCGAATTTTTAATCGAACGAGCGAGTGAAGACCGTAAAATAGAGAAGGGAACGCGAATAAAGGCGAACGGGAAATTTTCGATCCCGTCCCCTCCGTAGAATCGAGGGAACAAAAAATCGCGACGACTATTTACTTCTCATTTTGCATTTCAAATCCACGCTCGAAGTTTTCCTTGATTTTATTTAAACGTCTTATTTGCATACGACGCAGCCGGCCAACTTTCACGCTGCCGCCCCGCTGCTTCTCCTCCCCGTCGTCGCGCTTCCTCGCATCCCTTTCGACGGGGAAACGGAGGAAAGTGGAACGCGCGGCGACGCGACGCAGAGCGGCTGATTAGAGACTGTTTGTACGTCGACGGGGAAAAACTATCCTCGAATCTCCCTCTCCCCTCCCCCGTCCTCGAACGAAAAACCGGGATTGAATAAACTCGAGGCTCGTATAATTCCGCGACACCGCGTTCCCCGACGGACGCGCGACGCGCAACCCTTTGGGGAGGGGGGGGGGGGGGGAGAGAAAAGAAATCGTTTCACCCTTATTACCGCTGGATTTCCGGCAAGGGTAGCCGTTCCCGAGCACCGCGCCGTGCCGTTGCCGTCGTCGCCGTCGCCGCCACGCTTCCGGAATAATTTGATCCAACTTATTTTTCACCCCTACAAATTCGCGGGACTTTTCACCCCGCTAATCCGAGCAGGCGTTCCGGGACAGATATTGTCCCTCGAAGGAATCCGGGCCGAGATAAAGCACCGGGCGAGCGTCGGACGATTGTTTCCACGACGGGTCTCGCGGGCCGATGGTACGCCGCGGCGACGCGCGTCCCAAAAAACGAGAAATTACGAATCAGGGCGAGCGGTAATTTTCGTTCGTTCTATCGGACCTCCGCGCGCGGTAAGTGGGAAGGAGCGGGGGGGGGGGGGGGGGAAGAATCGTACCTACTTGCCGCGACGCGTCTGACCCGAGCGATTCTCTCCACTCGCGACGCGCGCGCGGCTCGCGTCTCGAGTAGGTATATTTCATCGTCGAGCCGTAGAATTCCCTCGGGGCAAGGAAACGAAGAGGAGGAATCCCCCGGAATTAGTTTCATCGATTTCCCCCAAGTTTTACGGAAGTCTCTTCTCTCTCCCCGACGACGCGACTCTCGGTCCATCCTCGCGTCTCGAAGGGAACCTCGGAAATGCAACAACGGCCAAACGCGGGAATCGATCGCGGCCGCTGGAAGCGTTCCAAAAACCACGTTCGACCGGGTCGGAGGAGCGTCGCGCAACGATAACGTTGACGTTACGCGGCGGTACGCGTCCGGCGGTATACGCTCGCGACGGGATGGATGTTTCCCACCGCTACCGCACCGCACCGCACCGCACCGCACCGCGCCGCACCGCGCCGCGTTCCAATCATTTGCTCCCGAGGACAACCGGGATGCCGGACGGCGTTGGAATTGTTGGCGCCATGCCGGATCCTCGGAGCTTTTATAACCTGCTCACCGGGTCACGTCGCGCGCGGACCGGTGGCACGCGAGCGGCCTCCGTTCTCCGGATCCCCTCGTCGATCCGGTCCCCCCCAATTTTTCTCACGGTGGGAAACGTGGAAAACAAACCTATCCACGTGCCAATTTTAATCGTATCGCGGTAACTTTTTCGTAAATACTTATTACTCTGGATATTTTTTTCAACCTTTTTTTTCACCTCGAATGCCGAATATTCAAGGACACTCGTGTTTCGCATCGAGGTTGATCGATTCTCGAGGCATTTTAAATAAATTCTTGATACGTATACGTATATATATGTATCTCGGAATACGCACCGGAAACGCGGAATATAAGCTCTTTGGAGAATATTTTTTAAAAAAAAAGTTGCCACGACGCGAGTGAAATTTGTACGTGGATAGAATTGTTTCTCGTAATTCTCGCCGCGCGACGCGGAAACGGGATGGATTTCACCAAGCGTATATCGGCAATAGCGTGATTCTCGTGAATTTCCCTCGATTCGCGACGACGGTTCCGGGCGGAGGAGAGGACGAGCGGCGAAAGACGCGCGCTTGGAGGGATGAAACGGGCGACGTTCGTCCGGGAAATCTACCCGGGAGGACGCTCGAAGTCAAACGGAATTTTCAAACGCGCCGTATGAAATATTGATATTCGTCCCGGGATATCTCTCTCGCGGATCTCTTTCGCGGAAACAACGGAGCTTTTCGTTCTCCTCCGGCCCGATCGACCGGAGCCGATGCTCGGGACGAGCACCGTCGCCATGACCCTCGATTTCCACGGAACTCGTCTTCGGATTTGCAAATCTGCTCGCGACTACCAAAACCCCGAGATGTCAAGCCGACGCCTCCGACGATCGCGCCGTTCTCTTCTCATCCGGGTCCGTCGTCGCCAATTTATCCGGCTATCGGTTCCCCCGACTTCCCCGCACCGCCGCGAAAAGTCCCGTCCGATAGGATATACGTCCCGAAGGTTGATCGTGGTACGAGGTTGATCGTAGATTCGTCGGGAGGAGAAGAGAGAAAAAGAACGAAAATAATATCCGAACAAAAATGAGGGAAACGTCATCACCGTTCCGCCGCCGGATTGTCGAAATAAGAACGACGAAGCCGCCGTGGACGGTGCGAAGCGCGTCCCATCCACACTCTTCGGTGGGCACTCGGTAACCGTATATAAAGCTGATGTAACTTTTATCGCGATCTTTAAGCGATCTCGCGCGAACGGTCACCTCCCCTCGATCGTGTCGGAGCTAACGGTTCTCTCGACCCCCGCGGTCGATACCAAAGTCCCGGAGATGGCTTTTCTGCACCGGACCGGGTTCGCCGCTATTGCGGCGAGAAACGCGCCGCGTCGTCGAACGGGTGTCGCGTCGGGGCGCGGAAACGCGACGCGGTACCGCGAATGTTTCGCGCGATCGTCGATTGGGATTTTTCGCTCGATTCGAGGGACAACGTTTTCCCGATGCCCGTCGTTGGACGACGGACGAGGGTGTCGACCGATCGCCGTATCCGAATCGATTCGCGACGCCAGCTGCCGCTTCGGTGCACCCAGAGGCACTTCCCCGCCGCCCAGTCGCCGACCCCGCGGCGCGACCTCGTTCCGAAGATATCGCGCAAGATGTCCAACGGGTTACGAGGTTATCGGCCATCCTCCTACGAGAACGTCAAATAAAACTGCTATTCGGCCGCGATATACCGCGCGCGATATTGCCACGCGCCGGCGAGGAATATTCCCGCGAGGACGTATTCCCGACCGCCGCCGTTCTTCGCGCGCGGGCTTTTTCGCTTTCCGATTTCGCGATAATTCCCCCCCCCCCCCCCCCCCCCAAATCAACCTCGACGAATCCGGGTGGACCACGAGCGACGGTCCGTCGTTGTGAAGATCACTGCCCGTCGGCGGTTCCCTGTTTTTTCTATCCTTTTCTCGCGGATTTGCCGACGAACGACCGCTACCCCGTAACAGCACGCGCGATCGACGATATTTCGCCTTACGCGTGAAATAGATCCCAGCGATTCGGTCTCGTACTCGGCGACGTGGCACCGATTTTCTTCGCGGTCCCCGCAATTTCGACGTGCCGCGAAACTACGGAACAGTTTTCGTCGCGACGAGTTTACACGTTCGACGGTCGACGAAGCCGCGTACAACGCATATTCCCAACGAAGAACCGTATCGCGGTGGTTCACCGCGATACACCGGAATTGGGGCTCGTTAAACAGCCAGCGAGGCAAAAACTGCGAAGACCGGTGGACAAAAAACGCGGAAGCAAAAACGATACGCGAGAGTCGTCCGAGTGCCGGATTTTCGTTAGCATCGAACGCGCGGTTCGGAAACGGGGCGGAAAAAAAACGGTCGCGAGATTTAATTCGTCGCGAACGCGTGGTTGAAATTGTCCCCGAACGACGTTTCCGTTGTCCTCGAAATATTTCCGTACGCGATTCGTCCGCGAAATCGGAGAGAATTCGATAGGACGAAACGTCAGTCGACGCGATTCGAACGTTACGGCGAAGTCGATGGGCTCGACGGTGCCTAGTCGTCCAGATTTCGAGGAACGAAAAACGGCCGAACGATCGTCGACGATGGGGGGGGAGGGGGGGGGGGGGGCGAGGATCCGAATAAACGAGCCGGAACGCGAGTGACGGAAACTCCTGACTGCCACGTGTAACGAAAGTAAACTCGTTAAAAGGAAACTGAACCGAGCTACCGATCCGCGGTGAGTATTTAATTGCTAATTGCACGATCGATAAGTCGTTTACGACGGGGGGCGGCTGCCGCCGTGGGAGTCGAGAGCCTTTGACACACGCTCGAGCTTTTCTCGCCCCGGAGCGTGGAACTCCGACCGCATTCGAAAACCTCGAGGAACGGAGAAAGAAGAAGGAGGAGGAGGAGGAGGAGGAGGAGGAGGAGGAGGACGAGAAAAGTTTCGGGCTCGACTTTCCGCCGAGGAGGAAGGTGTCGACGAGAGTCGGCGTCGCGTTTAAAAATCGCGAAAAACGGTAGAAGCCTTTCGAAACCCCGCGAGCCGTCGGACTTCCCGTCAAATTTTTTCCTCCTCGTCGGCATATTTTTGCGGCGAGTGCGAGGCCTCTTCCTCCGATTCTTCTTCTCCACCCTCGCGATCCGTCGCTCTCGTCTCGCGGCTGACGACCCTCGACGCCCGCTCGAGCCCCGACCCTCGTCGTCGTTACATCGCTCGCGCGCTTTCAACGTTTTCTCCACCCCTTCGATCGTACGCGAAGCCGATTTGCGCCGATGAAAAGATTCAATCGTAAGAATTCCGAGCGTTGTACCCGTCGCCTCGCCTCTCCTCGCCTCGATTTCGCTAATTCGATTGCGCTCCCGACTAGAAACCGTTTCAGCCGCGGTCGAATCGATCCGGGACCGAAAACAACGCGCGCGAGTCGGACGAGAAAGCTTCGTTCGACCGGGGATCGAAGAGGATCGCGACTGGCGAACGAGAATTCGCGAGCCAGAAGCTCGCCCCTTTCGGTCCCGGTGAAATTCAGCGTCGTCGGCCGTTTTCAACGGAGTCGCCGTCGTTGGCGGTAGCGTGATCGCATTTTTTTCCCCGGAACGTTCGCACAAAGGAGAGCTGGGAAGTGGAAAAGCAGCGCGTATTCGTCGGACGCGGGGGAGACGGAAGAGAACGGAGTTCGGGAAGGCTTCGGATATCGCGTCGCGTGCATTCGGGCGTGGGCGTCACAGGTGGAAGAAACAAAAGTTCTGCCGTTAATCATTCCCAGTCGAGAGGGCGTCGCGGAAAGTTGGAAGAGGCGAGAGGGGTGTTCGGTGACGCGGTTTGGTGCCGCGTGCCGGTAAGACGACGCGGAGAGTTTGGACGTTCGGCAATCGTCGCGGAAAGCCCGGAACGGAACCGGCACGGGTTTCCGAGGTTCTCGAGCTCGAGGACCAACGGCGGCGACATCTGTTTCGCCCGAACCGCAAACAACGTCGCGGATCTCTCGTTCGCGTGCTCGATCCCCGATCACCGCCTCCTCCCGGGCTCCGCGTCGCCGTCGTCCTCCTCACCCCGACCCCCCCCCCCCCCCTCCTCCTCGTTCTGCTCCCCGCGCCTGTCCTCGCGAATCGCACGTGCGGTTCGACCCCGCGCATTCTTCCCCCGGGGGCGCGTGTAGCTCTCCTCGGGGGTCGTTCCACGGCCTCGAAACGCCCGGTCGGACGTCGAGAGCTCTCCTAGTCCTCTTCGAGCCGGCAAAATGACATTTTTGCGCGGCCAATTAAGAGTCCCGGGCTACGCGACCCGGAGACCGCCGTCTCTCCCGATCTCCCGGCGATATCCAATCCAATCATCCCGTCAAAATTGACCTCTTTGTAGCGGCGACGGACTTGCGGAGCGAGAGTACGAACCAGTCCGGTTGCCGCGGTGCGCATCTCCGGCGACGCGTCGCGCGTGCATCCGATTCAAGGCGCGAGAATCGATCGCGCGGCAGCTTCTCGGCTCTCGATCGACGCCAATTGTAGGAGATTCGAGAGGGCCGGAGTACTACTACGGCGGAGCTTTTCTCCGACCGCGAAACGTAGAGCTGCTCTCAACTTCTCTCGCCAAGCCCTGCGGATATCGTTGACGGGTCGGATTCGGAGTTGACGCTCGATCGTTGCCACCTTTCCCGTTCTTCGCACCGTTCGACGCCCGCGCGAATTCGCATACGCCGCTCGAACGTCGCATCCTTTCAACGCGACAGTCGGAGTCGAGGTACGCAACGCGGAATACGGCTAGCGAAGAGCGGTAAGCAACGCCGAAGGAACGAACGTGTCGGAAGCGACGGAGCGGCATCGCGCTTCCAAATTCGAGAAAATTCCAGCCGAACGACGAACGTTGATATTGCCGCGATGATACGAGATTACCTACGACAACGCGTGGTTCGACACCGGGGCGCGACCGACGTTCGCGCGTGACCGACGAGCAAAACGAGCTTCGTAAGATTTACAGCGAGTTAACCGCTCTCTACTCGCGGCGATGATCGCGTTAGGCGCGACGCGTTAACCGCTAACCCGCAACGTTTGCTCGATCAATTCACGAAGCTCGACGCGCTACCGGGAATCCCTAACTGATTTCAGGTATCTCGTAAGCCGGCAGCGCTACAACGCGAGGTGACGCATCGCTCCCCCCGTTTTCCTTATCCTCGCGATGTTTTCTCTCTTTTCGTTGCTGTTTTTTCCAGCCTCCTCCTCCTCCTCCTCCTCCTCCTCCTTCTCCTCTGTTCCCGAGCCGTACCGTTACCAACAGCTCTCTCGCCGCGTCGCTGATACCTCTCCGGTATAATCTTCGTAGGGCCGTAAAAATAATTCCAAGTAATTTTCACCCTCCAATTCCGGGACCGCGCGCGACCGCCTGCTACCGCGAGCCGGATTATTATCGCTCGCGAAATTTTCGCGATCTCGGCTCGTTTCGCTCTCTTACCATGGGAATCGCGAGA
This sequence comes from Arge pagana, assembly GCA_963969455.1. Lineage (NCBI taxonomy): Eukaryota > Metazoa > Arthropoda > Insecta > Hymenoptera > Argidae > Arge > Arge pagana. The sequence goes on along the minus strand of OZ018308.1, from coordinate 20,104,781 downwards.
AGCCTTGGCTGCGCGTTGCCTATCCACGGCCACGCGACACCGAGCCTCGCCGTTCCCTTTTCCCTTTCACGAGGCCGTTTTGCCTCCCGCCGCTCGGGTCAGTTTTAATCCATATTTCACACCGACCAAGGGAACGCGAAACTTATTCTCCTTTCATAAATATTGCCGGTGATAAATTTGCCACGGGGTGGTCATTAGCAGAGTGCGGCGTCAGCGAGCCACCGTCGTCGTATATCACAAAATTAAAATGGTGCCAAATAAGCTGATTAAGCTTCCCAGCCTCTGCTAGGAGACCGTCGCGGTCGTAGCCGCTTTGAAATATCGTTTTTCCCGAGCCGTCGGTTTTTTCAATTTTTTTGGAGGTTGTTTTTGGGGCGGGGGGGGGGAGTCTTGTTTCTCTCCTTTCCTTCATCCGTCTCCTCGTCGTATTTTCCTACCTACCGAAACGACGAGACGGAACGGGTTTCGGCGACGTGGCGCAGCCACGGTCGATCCCATCCGCGCGCCCCCTCCGGTACGTACCTACGTTGCAGTTTTGCCCCGCGCCTCTCCCGATCGCGAAAATCCCCGACGCCGAATATAGCCGCCTGTAGAAATATTTCTACGGTCCATCAAACGCTGTTTTTCCATTTCATGGAGAAATTGTACAAGGCGGCGAGTTCCGTTTCAATGAAACGTACGTAGTACCCGTGCGCCGTGTACGAGCGACGATAAAAATTGATGCCGCAATTGTAATACACGCGAACGACCGGCAACGCGCGTTCACCCGGATCTGATGATCAATTTCGCTATCGAACGGTACGAAATTTATTACGAGACGGGAACAACGACGACGATAAAAAACCGAGCCACCGAACTCGGGTGGAGGGTAGAAGGATCTTTTCGGACGAATACAATTGGCACGACCGCTGCGATTCGAATATTTCATTGTTCGCAGCTCAGCAACGGGGAGAATACCGGACGGACACGCTATGGCGGCGCGTCGGGTAGGCGAACGCGTCGGGTATCCGTCGGACTTTCACGGCGAAGGAAATCTGGTACGCGGCGAGGACTGGCGGTAGGTAGGTATCACTTTTATCGGCATATTTACACTCGATGACACAGCGATACGGGTGCGTAAAGGTTGCGGGACGAGGGAAGCGGTATCAGCGATATCGCGTATCAGCCTCGAGCGGCAACGACGCGAGAATGACCGAGGAGTCTCGACGAGGAAGCGGATCTACATATCGGATCGCTACGCGAGTATCAACAACAAGAGGCTACAACCCTCGGGAAAATGATTTATCGCTCCTTCGAACTCGTCGATTGGTGGAAGGCGCGATGTTTTCCCCGGATCGAGAGCGAGAGATAGAGCGGCGAAGGGAGGGGGGGGGGGGTTGGGGGTGACGAGAAAAATGCGCGAGAGTGGGAGAAAAAATAAAGTTTTCAGAGCACTTCCGCGACAAGCGTTGCGAGAAGATGTTTGACAGCGGTTGACACCGGGCACCTAACCTGTTCCGATTCCGATCGATAACTCTGCGACACGCGTCAACCGGGTTCTTCGCGGAAATGTACACGCGGGCGTTTGACGGGTGCCACGCGCCGCGAACGCGTTTATTTTATGTCCTCGGATCGCGGGAGCAAACGCGACCGATGAAATTTCACCCCCGAAATCGTCCGTCGTCCCGATCCGTGAACGAACCGATCGGGCACACCCCGCCCCGACGTATTCGCGGCACGGGGATGATTCGCAGCATCGACGGCGAGAAACTCGCGGCCGCGTTTTCGCGCGCTTTCCCGCGTTTTCCCGAATCGAGGAGAGAAGCGGCGGGAAGCTCTTTTCGGGCGGGCAACACCGACGGACCGAAGTTTCGACGAGGTGGTTAGCAGCTTCGGTATTTATGCACGCTTGGCCTCGATTCATTCGTAACGAGGTGCTAACCCCTTCCGAAAACCCGAGGATCGGGGACCGGACGTGTTTGCATAATTACGAATTCACGCGCGAGGCTTTTATTAGACTTGCCAGGAAATAACCGAGTACCCGCAAAGCTTTCGCGGACCGTGTAACGGTGCCGGACCGCCGCGCATCTCCAAAGCGAACACCGATCGCGGGGAACGCGCGAACGGATCCGCGTACGAATCGTTTTGCAAATCTCGCTCTCGAATTTCGGCACGCTAGGTGGTGCGCGGCGATTAGGAAATTAGAATTACCAATCCCACGGGGAGTGCGGAGAGAACGGAGATCGGACGAATTGGTTATTGGCGAAGATCGGCGGGAAAAGGTCCCGGGATCTCCTTTCCGTTTCGTTTCTCGATGCCCCTCCCCCCCCCCCCCCACCCCTCACCTATTTACATCCCTAATTCCGATTCTATGTTCGTTCCGAGTCGATCGGGATCCATCCGATGAACGGGGAAACAACGGAGGGAGAAACGGGCGCGTGACCACGCCGGAGCGTGATCGAACACCGCGGGGGACTCGAGCGGCGACAGCAACGACGACGACGACGACGACGACCGAAAGGGCAACGAGAATCACGCTCGAGACTCGACGACGTCGTACGATTCGAGGCGTCAAAATTTCACTCCGCTTCGAGATACGTTATCGCGCGTAACCTCGCTCGACCACCGGTGGGCGATCATCGTCACGCGAAACGCGGAGACGCAAAGAACGCAGCGAGTACTCCACGACGACGACGACGACGACGACGACGGCGACGACGACGACGACGACGACGACGAAGGAGGAGAAAATAGAAAACGGAGAGAGGAAAAACAAATCTGCGCTTGGCAATCGAATGAAATTAATCTCCCGACGGCCCATTGATTCGTCGCGTATATTTTTATCGCGGTCCAATTAGCTCTCGCGTGCTATTGGCTTGCCCGCGTGTGTCCGCGCCCGCGTGCCCGCGACGTGCTCGGCATCGCGATAAATCCCGGCGATTGGAAGAAGGGTGACTCGAACGGAATTGCGACGTTTCTACGCTTACGCCCGGCCACGGAAGCGACGCGCGTACGGGACGACCGATAACGGGTCGCGCGCGTACCCCCGAACGATCGGCGCGATTGAAAAAACGAGGTCGATACCGGTCGAGAACCGGTTCCGACGCGGCGACGACGAGGAGTTCGCGGGGAACCCTGGCGAGACGAATAAGGTTTTTTCTTCTCCTCGCTGCGAGGGGAGGCGACAACCTTTCCGCCCCGGCGAGGTGTCCCGCAGATTTCCCACGTGACCAACGAGAGCGACGTGAATTTCTCGAGGAAAAAAATCAATGACGTAACGAGATGGATAAACTTTTGTTGGCGTTCGCCTCGGGTCGCGGAATCGGCCCTCGAATCGGCGCGGCGAGGGGTCGGAGCCGCCCAGAGTCGCCTGGAAACGACGAGGAGCGAGGAGGATGACGCGAGCGATCGAACGAAGAAGCGCGAAAAGTAACGGACGATGGAAAAAACAAAGCGAGGGGAAAAAAACAAACGACAATCGAGCGGGGGGGGGGAGGGGGGGGGGGGAGAACCGGTAAAATGAGGGGAAAAACGCAGATTGGTCGAACGTCGGGGTGTGTTTCGCCGGGTCATCGATCAGCCGAGGGACGTCTCGAAGGTTTTTCTCCTCTCCGCTGGTTTTTTTCATCCCGCCCTCGCGTTCACCGCTTCGGCGACGTCGAGTGATCTTGCGATTCGACTCCCTCGAGAAAATTCACGAGCGACGATATCTCCGTTCGGATCTGCAACGAATTTCCGAAACGAATCTTTCCTCCGCGAGCCCGGAGCGCGCGCGAAGGCGGGCACCGAGCGTCCGACTATTCGGTGGTCACGCTACTCGCGCCGCGAGACCTCGCCGCGGCACGATGGAAAATATTCATTCGCGACCAGCGACGATCGGTCGCGCGTTGTCGTCGGGGATAACTAACGAGCGGGCATAAACTACCGGTGCTTCGGCAGCGAATCTGATAATAGACGAGAAAACTCGAAAACATTCGAACACGCGCGTGTACGCGTGCGTAAGAATTGGACGTTCGATTGGAATCCGTTCGTGGAGCACGTCAAAGCGTCATTTTTTGCCTCGCTTCGCTTTAGCGTGGGCACGAACGGAGCACCATTCGAGAAAAATCGTCCGCGTTTGATCGTTCGGTAATTAATTGAACCTCGCTAAATTTACGCGCTCGAACGAATACCAAATCACGAAGATCCCGCGCTCGCGGATTTGGCTGCGGTACAAAAGCGATACGATGATAACCGCTCGCGGGTATACCGAACTTTCATTACAGTTTTCCCCACCATCCCGCATGGCGGAGCGTCGTTATTTTCGAAACGAGGGCGACGGGGAAGGGGTGAGCGGAGATCGACGATCGACGAATCGGTTTCTCGCGACTCTCGGTTCCATCGAGCAGCGGCGTTCTGTTCTAGCGTTATCATCGAGCCCGATGATAAAATTGATTCGATGAAACTGTCCGCGTAGCGACATTCTTGTTCCGGCAATCGGATCGACCGGACCGGTCGGGATTCTCGTCTGGATTCGGCTCGGTCGGGTCGCGTCGGACTCTTCGTCGTTCGCGGTAAAACTTTCGAAAAAACTACGTCGCGTCGTGCGAATATGTCGAAACTCGATCATCGCGGTAGACGGGAAATGCTACGATTCGAATTGGATTTTCACGAATTACGCGCGCGCACGGGCGTACGCGCGTATCCGTACAATACTCGCCGCTCGATCAATGACGCGTCGTTACGATTAATGATACAAACATCCGGGGGGGGGGGGGGGGGGGGAATAATGGATCGGGAGAGGCGAGCGAGATATCCGTACAGAGGCACGATAACGAATTTGGCGGAACTAATCGAATCGCGACTAATCCGCGATCGCGAAATATCGATCAATAATTACGTAATACTCGACGAAATGCGGGCACGGACGGTGAATTTTTTCGATAATCCGTCACGCGGGGTCGACGTTGCGTCATCGATCGGGACGCGACGATCGTCGGCGGAATTAACGACGTCGCGCGGTAGAAAAACGTTGATCGCGGGCAAAACGACGGAGGCCATTGTTCGTCGCGTTCGCGAGACCCGAGCAGCCGGTTTGCGCTTCGCGCGTGCGAGCCCGCATTTTCGCTGACGCTCTTATCGAAGCCTCGTTGGAGTTCTCGCGTCGGTATGGTATTTCGCGTCGAGGGTAAGCGAGGTTCAACCGGATGAATAACCGCGACAGTTGCTCGGCGCGAAGTTTCCGTTCCCGAAAACTTCTCACCGGAGGCTTGACGCGCGGTTGATTGTTGTTAGAAACGGGAACTCGACATTCCGCTCGTCCGGACTGTGAAATTTTCGGCGAGTTCGCGGTAGTCGTAACGATCCCCCCGCCGCCCCCTTCGTCGCCGCAACGACCGTTCTACGCGCTGGATTTCACGATCGTCGCGGGCCATTGGGATCATCGGCAACGGGAAACGGAGAGAGACGCCCGCGACGATTTGGATTTTCACCTTTCAACGGGACGCTGCGAGAATCGAGCTCGGTTATTTTGGCGAAAGGTGGCGAGCAGCGGCTTCGTTGATTGCAGCTGCGGCGAGGACCTGCCTCTCGTCGTGATTACGAAGCGCTAATTCGATTCCAATGAATATCGCGTAATTCGGATCGCGGGCTCGAGCGAACGCTGCCGTTTGTTTGTTCGCCGCGTTGCTTTTTCACAACCCGACCGCGAAGCCACGGGCAACCGTTATTGTTCTCGAGTAGACGGACCTCGATACGATTCGCCGCGGCAACTCTCGATTTTGGTTTTTTCACCCGCGTCGCCCGCCGACGCTGGAATCGCGTCGCGAGATCTGCCGGTCATTGCGAACAGAGCTTCCTTTTCGAAGAGAAGTCCGCGCGAATGTCGTCTCGGGCGTCCACGAGCCGTTCGCGGCGAATACGTATACCGCGATTTTTCTTGCCTCTTGCTCCAGGCATCTTTTCACTCGTTTCTAGAATTAATTCTCCGTTTATAATACGCCGCAACAGGAATGTTGTTGCGGCGTAACGTGACGTTACCGTTGCGAGCGAGCGAGCGGTCATTGATTAGAAGGAAAATAAACGTGCTGAAATTGCTTCACGGATCGTTCAATTATTTTCTCATTTCCCGTTGTTATCAAACATCCATGGTTCTCGAGAAATCTACCTCCCACCTTTCTCCTCCGACCGTCGCGCTCTCTGTCTCCTATCTCTACGTCGCTATATCGGATCCTCGGCGCGTGGACGGAACCGAGCTTGGAGGAATCGTCGTTTGCTTTCCACCGCCGATGTTGCCCTAATTTCCGATCCATTTATTTCGGATCCACTTTCCATCCGCGAATCCAGGTAAGACTCCGTTTCGGAGCGATGCGGTAAACGCCGCGAGCGTGAATGAGAATCGAATTGAGGCCAAGCTCGGCATGAAAACGAGATTTCCTAGAGGGAGATGCGTAGAGGAAGGATCTTGCGAACGGATCCAACGGAGAGCTATGGAATTTGTGGAAATAACGAGTGACGAGTAGAAAACCGCGCTGGCAACAGGGCTACGATCGAGAAAGAACATTTTCAAATGCGTGCGAAGCATTGCCGTTGGAGCTTTCCGAATGAAGTGGAAACGAAGCGACAGAAAAAGTATATTCATTAGTTTCTGACTGTGAAACGAACGCCGTTGGATTGTGATCGACACATCGACGAAGAATCAGGAAGCGGACAATGAACTGTGACGTTCATCGAGCGTAGGTTGCCGAAAGCTGTAAGAATTTCGGGTCACTGATCAAGCGAACTGACGATGCAGCGTATCTATGGATTTCCGAGCACGAGAGCGATTTTTTGGGTGACAGCCCGCGTTCGATCATCTCCAATCGACTCAAAAGACCGCGATACAAGGAGGTTCGAAGCATCAAATCACCTGATTCGGCATTCGGAGCGATATATACGCTGGAAGGCAGAAATGACTATGGGAAAACTTTTGTCAATCACCGTAATGAGAGAAAGTAAGCCTTCAGGAAATACGGAATTTCGACGGGTCTCAGAATTCGTCTAAACTTTGTTCCCTGGCGTATTTTGGGGCGTAGAATCGAATGCCGTTGGCCGTAGGTCGATATCTCCACCAGGAAAGAAATGGCAAGCAAAAAACCGATTTTTTGAAATCGAAGAAATGGTAAGGCTATAGCCTTTGAATTTTTCAAAATTTCGACGGGTCTCAGAATTTGTCTAAACTTCGTTCCCTGACGTATTTTGGGGCGTAGAATCGAATGCCGTTGGTCGCAGGTCGATATCTCCACCAGGAGAGAAATGGCGAGCAAAAAACCGATTTTTGAAAATCGAAAATTTGAGGAGTCATAGAAATTACACGCTGAATGTATTGACCAAACAACATACTTCAAAAACTGACGAATCATCCGATGACGTTTTTCTGTTCGTGAAAAACCAGTCGATCGACCATCTTCGCTACCATCATTCATCACTCACAAGGCTGCATATGAGAGTTACTTGTTGAATATTGATACATATCTCATAATTTTATTCCACAGAGTAAAACAAAAATCAATGAGTAGACAGTACGGTGTATGGTTTGTTTTATTTAGACTTTGGGAATATCAAACGCGCAGTGTACATCATCAGGACACACGATGATTGTTGGCAATACACAAACTGTAGTATGGATATAGATCATCGATACCGGCGAAGTTGAACTGAATCATTGATAACTGTCATGCAGTTCACTGCGTCACGAGCTGATCGAAGGTGATGCCGAAAACCGTCGCTATCCGTAGCCCCGGGTTTCCGTATCATTCGCTCGTTGAGTAGTCTTTCTGTTATTCCCGGAATTCTTAATCATCAGAAAACCGGACCAATCACAAGCAGGTAGATTGCGTTGCAGATGGCGAGCAGCACGCGCTGGTGAGACTTGCACCCGTGTCAATACGCGGAGGTAGCATGTAGTCAAAGCGTATGCAGGAAGATGGCATGGCTAATCACATAGACGGATAGATAAATATAGATAAAATTCAATTTTCCAGACCACGGGACGGAAGCAATCGGTAATAAAATAATTGTTTCGATACAAGATCACAATAATCAAAATAAGAGTCATAATTCAGCGATATTCAGTATGTAAGTGAGATT
>OZ018308.1:20053065-20096496 GCA_963969455.1 Arge pagana | reverse complement strand
CTCTCTCTCTCTCTCTCTCTCTGGATATCTCGCTGCTCGATCATTCGTTGGCTTCCGAGTCCATTATCCGCACCTCGCGTTTCCTCGCGAAGCCGAACCGAAGTTTCACCGAAATTGACCCTCGTCCCTCCGACGGACGAAACTCTCTTTCTCCGTTACCCGAGTACCCGTAGAAACGAAAGATTTTCGAACGCGAAAGCAAAGGCCTCTTTCGACGTTGACAAGACGAATCGCGCTCGATGCTCGTCGATCAGCTCTCGTACGATGACGTTTAATCGCGAGCTTTCGCGAACCTTGATCGGGGAAACGGCGACGAATCGATCGGGTTCGCGATCGAACGATTCGAGCGATTTCGACGCGATCTTTTTCCCGGAAACGTTGGTGGAAAAAAGGGGTTAGCCCGGATTACCAGTCATCCTCGCGAGACGACACCTATCCCGAGTAACGTCGTAACGTTCGCGAAAAGTTTGCGGAACGAACGCGCCAACGGTAAGAAGCTTACAGCGGTCGCGCGGGAGTTAACCAACGCGAAGAATACGAGTGGAAATAAGAGAATAGAACGGCGTGACCGCGCGACGGTGACTAGCATTCTCTTTGAATTCATCCCCTAGAATTCCCTGCAACGCGGTTGTTCTTCGCTGTGCCCCGCTCTTTTGTTCTTCACCCGCGAGCGCGTATACCTTTTGCGCCGTTTGTAGCGGGCGGTCTCTTTGAAAATTGGCACGGGGAGCGAGGGCGACGAAGCAACGAAGCGACGAACGGGAGTGGTGGTCGAGAGCGCCGCTAGAGTAAACAGTCGAGGGAGAAACGGTCGTTCGCGAATTCAGGGTGACGACGGGAGAACGTCGGGTGAAGAGCGCGGTGCGAACCGCGAGGCGAACGCGCGAAAGAAACGATAACGAAAACGGGGCACGGCGAAGCCGACGAATCGGACGCGGGGGCGAAGGGGGACGAGGGGGGGAGGGGGGGCGATGCCGAGAAGAAGATTAACGTGTCGATGGCAGGACGTCGCGGCGCGGCTACGGGTTCATTAAATCCGATCCCCGGGTTTAATTAACCCTGAAATGATTAATCACCGCGATAAACAGGGATGGATAATTTTGTTACCAGTTTTTTCTCTCGGATTCTTCGACGCTGTCGAGGAGGAACGCGTACGTTTCTCTCTCTCTCTCGGGCGCGCAAGGTCCGCGCGACGGTATATATTCGTACGGCCGGGTTTTCGACGCGCGGTAGTGCTTCGCGAGATGCATCGCCTATAAATCACGGAGAAAGAAAAAGGGAACCGGTGTTCTTTTCGAGAAAGAACGAGGAGGCTGCGAGACGCGCGCGACTTTTCGAATAGAATTTCCGAGTGGTATCTCTACCTTTTCCGCGCTCGTCGGCAGACGGGCGTAATCGCAGCAGTTAGGTACGTTGTTTACGACATCCACGATCGTTACAGCGGTTATTGTGCCGCTCTCTGCCGTATTGACGATTTCATTCGACTCGGAGTTGCGTAGCCTCGTGCCAAGTTTGACGCGGAGGCGCGGTGGTAGCGGTGGTAGTTGTAGGTTCCAACCACGATAATTTAATCGGAGGGAATAGCCCGCGGCAGGCGGATGTACCTCGGCGTAGGTAACAAGTTTCGATTCGGAATCAGTTTCGGTTCCTTCGGCGATACGCGCTTCGCTGAATTGTCGGCAGTGGAAACGGAATCGCGCGAGCCCGCGCAACGACGAGCCCTTCGTTCGGGAAACTCTTCGAAAAACGCAACGCCCCGTGGTCGTCGAACGCGAGAGCAGGCGATATTTCCTTCGTTGTCCCTCCCCCCTATCGACGAGAGGCACCCACCATCGTTCTTGGAATCGAACGACGACGACGACGACGACGACTGGGGAAAAGTTTCATTTATTATGCCAATCAAAGGCACCGCCGGCTCGCCCTCGGGTGAACACCTCGGCGGGGGTGGAGAGAGCCGGGCCACGTTGAAACAGGTATCGAGCTTTCGAAAGCGGAATAAGAGACGGCGGCGGGCTTTAAAGTTGGCGCACGAGTCGATAAGTGTATAATACTCCCGGCGAGGAGGACGACGCGACCGTCGTTGCCCCTCGACCCCACCGCCGCCGCCGCCGTCGCCGTCGTTGCTATCGCCCTCCTCGTCCGCGCCCGTCGTCTGCCCCCCCCCCCCCCCCCCCCCGTTGCCTCGAGGTTACCTCGCCGCGTCTGATCCAGCCATTCGAGGTATCGGCAGATCTACGAGATTACCTCGTCCGTCGAACCGCGGCTCGAAACTCGGCCGGGCCGACTTCGTCGCGTAAGGAGAAACTTCGAAGAACTGGAATTCGCGTCAATCCGCGAAATTAAAACCCCTAGGAGTAAATTTAAGTTCGTTCCCGGGAGGGTGGTTCGTCGACGAGGGGGAGACCTACGACGTCGTCGTCGTTCGAACGACCGACGAAACGCGGATGGGAGCGATCGAGCGAGGGCCCGTGGCGCGCGGGAGGGTTAGCGGAGCGAGGCGGGCAGATAAGATAAGGGTGAGAAATCGCACCCCGGCTTTCGGGATACGGTAACGGCGAGGGACCTTGCTTTCCGCGTCACCCTTGCCACCGTCGATGCGCCACGAGCCCGGCCCTCCGAGTCCTTCGACCTTGCGATCCGCACCCTTTCCCGTCGACTCGTCCCTCTCCTACCCGCGGAGCTTCCTCAAAAAAATTTCCCTCTCTCTCTCTCTCTCTCTCTCTCTCTCTCCCCCTCCCTCCCCGTCTCTTTCGTGTACGTCGACATCCACGCCTCGACCGAACGAACTGCCCGTCCGTCGGGGCTCGCGACGCGACGCGTTCCGATATCAATCGGCGTCCAACATTTTTCTACGCGAAAACGCCGCGAATCCACGAATACGCGAGGTTCGCCGGTCGTTGACGCCGGATTCGTTTGTTCCGCGTTTTCGAAGGCGGTGATAACCGTACGCTCGCTTCTCCGCCGAAATTCGTCTGTACCGTTCGATTCCGTCCGCTTTTACGCTCGTTCGCCGGTGGTTTCTTATCGCGTTTCTTATCGCGTCCCTCGCGTTCGTTTTCGTCGTCGTCCGCGTTCGCGTGCATTTATCTCTCGAACGACGAGCTCGGAAGAAAAAGAAATTGGTAGCGGCACGGCGGGACGAGATATTATAAAGCTACCCTCGTTCACCGGTCGAGCAGACTCCGGGGAGCGCGCGTCGCTTTTTCTCGTCCTCCTTTTTATCTTTTATTCGTTTCTCCCGTTTTTTTTCCTTCCACCTCCGCGTCGCCGTCCCGCTGAAATTTATTTTTATAAAGCCATAGGTTGGATAGCCGGCTCGAAGGAGGGTTGCTGCTCCGTGCAAACAACGAGGAAAACTTCGAAGTCGTATCACGCGAATATCTAAGCGCGCTGAATTTCATTCGGCTCGGAAAATAAGCCGGACAATTTTCCCCGAGCGTCCGTCAACGTGTTACGATGCTCTTCCAAAACGTTTGCCGGCGGGTTTCGCCTTCCTTTTTTTTTCCTTCGCGAAACAAAACCAAGAAGGAACGACGGTTTTCCAAATTCTCGTCCCGTCGTCTCTATCGTCGTTCTCGCCTCGCGAAATTGCGACGGGAAATCTCTAAGCCAATTTACGCGTCGATCCCGTCCTTGGGATTTCTCGCGCGCGATTCGATACCGAACCTCGTCGTTGATTCCTCCGCCGATATCCCGTCGGGAGGTTTCGAAGCCTCTTCGTTGCGCGAATCGCGGAACCGCGGGCAGCGAGCTCGAGGAGCGAGAGAACGAGACGACCAACGCGTCTTCGAGAGGCCGCGGCTACGGCCGACGCGTCTGACGCGACTCGATTTTACTACTAATCGTCGCGCCGCCGCGGCGTGGCGTACGTACGACGGAGTTCCCGTTGGATAACGCGTGTTCTCTACCTCGCAACGTCGGGTAAACGCGTTACGACGACGTTACACCACCAACAACGAGTCGGGCGAACCGGCGCGAAACGAGCCCAACTCCGACGGCGCGTTATCGTTAGATCGCGCAACGAAATATTCTCTCGAACTCTGCTCGCCACGATTCCGTCCGAGGGCACCCCGGGTAGGTGGTGCCCGTAACCGGCTGTTGCCAACTCCGAGGTATTGAAATATCATCCAATCGCGCGCATCTGGGAAATCGGGGAGTCGCGTGACTCGCGATGTAGCGAATAAACACGCCCGATGAGCCCAACGCGGCCGAAAGGGATATCGAATGGATCAGCGCCGGCATCGGTGCTCTGTTCCACGCGAGCTCCGCGATCGATGCGCGTCGTCGCCCTCGACGTCGTAGCTCTCTTCCACGATACACGTTCGGTTTTGAGATTTGAGATTTCGGATTTCGAGTTTCGGTCGTATCTCGACGATGGTCAAGATACGCCCGAGGTCGACCAGTCGTCGCTGTATCTCGTCTCGTTTCGATCAAAGTTTCAACGTCGCGAAAATTGGCTAGCCTTCCCGTTGGGAAAAGTTCGGGGCTCGTTCCCTTTGAGGATGCGACGAAAGTTGGTCATCCGAAGAAGAGCACTCGGCCCGACGAGTCCTCGACGCGGCGAGTCGGCGGAAACCGGCGACGCGTCATTTTGCGAAAAACCTATCAAAGACTCGCTACCCTCGCGGCACGGGTCGCGTCGAGGGTTTCAGGGGAAGAACTCGACTGGAAAACTTTTATTCGCGGCGTATCTGCCGCCGTGATAAATGAACGAGCTTAAATATCGAGCGTTACACCGGGCGACATTCGTGATATAACAGATTCGACATTCTCCCCCCCCCCCCCCTATATCCCCGCGACACCGCGAAAGAGTGATAAATTATCGTCGAGGGTGGGTAAGTGTACTCGAAGATTCCTCCCGCGAGGCCGAATCGCGCGCGCGATTCCCCCCTTTCGCTTAAACTCCACGCTCGTTTCTTCCGTTCCCGCTCGTCCGTTTTCTTCCCCCCCCCCCCCCCCTTCCCCCGCCGCCCCTTCTCCGTTATCGCGTTATTTTCCAACAAAAATTAACTCGACGCTCGACATTTCCACGGAACTCGTCGGAAGCCGCCGACGCGTTTGCTCGGGTAAATTGTACCGTCGGTTTAACGAGGTTCGTTGGGAAATTGTTTCGCGTAGGCCGTGATGATTTATACAAACAAAACGTATCGTTCGACCTTTCAGCTTATCGCGCTCGCAGCGGCCGGGTAATTTCCCGTCGCGAGTCGATTACGCCCGCATCGTTGCATCGCGACGATGACTTTTTTCGCTACCGTTGCGCGCGCGCGAATCACCTCGACCGAAAAGGCGAAAGAGGCGAGAGACGAAAGGGACGAGAATCGTCGTTGTACGAGGCGTTGTTCGTCCGCTTTTTGATACATCGTCGCCGATGAAAAAATCCTACACGCACGGCGGAAGGCGAGGTGAGACGGCAAAAAAGGGTGAAAAGTCGGATGAGAACGGCGACGGAGGTCGGAGGAGGTACCTACCCCGAAAGCTCGATAATATTCCAGGCCGCCGGTGTAGCTGCGAACAGCGACCGACCGGTCGGCCGTCGCGACGACGACGTCGCACGCCTCCCCCCGGGCAACACCGTCGCTCGCGAGAACGAGGTACCGAAGCGGGCGATCTCTCTTTGTTTTCGCGGGAAAATCGACGATCGGATCGGGGATCGTCGAGGATCGTCGAGGGCGCGTCGCGCGCGGCACCGATCAACGGGGAATCGACGTTGCAGCACGACGCGGCCAGCGAGACCGCGATCACGTCGCCGATTACAAGAAGCGACGGGCAAACGGACGTCGTGTTTCTTTTACCCACCGCTCGTCGCGCCGAGATGCGCGTTCGCCGCTTTAATTCTTTAATACGACTACGCGCGGCTAATGAAACTTCGTTTGGATCAACAACTTCTAATTAATAACGTCGCTATCTCCGGCTCGTTCCGCGGTGCTGCGCGCGGATGTTACGGAATCGTGCGAAACGGACGTGCCGCGCCTGGTAATTGGTAAACGGTTGCCTCGCGTAACGGACCGTTCGTTCGTTATTTACCTAATTAACAGATGGAAGGGAATCAACGCGTGCCGTCGTTATCGACAGCCCCATTTTTTTACAAATCCATCGTTCATCGAGCGATTCTTGATAAATATTCCGAACAAACAACGACGTCGGTCCGATGAATTTATCGCCATTTCCAACTATCCGATTTCCGTTTTTTCGATCCATTTCCGAGCGACCCGGACCAAGTTGACGACGACGACTCGTCATCCAAAACGGGACGAGTTCTCTCGCGCGATAAGCATCGAAGTCGGCCGGCGTAACTCGATCAAACACAAACACGATTCCCAACTTTTTACAAACTTTTCGTATACTCTCGGGGTTGCGGTCGCGGGCAACGTAGGAGGGGGGGGGGGTCGCGTTCGTCGGTGGCGGCGTAGAAAAAAAATGCGCGATCCCGGGGTTATCGCGTTATTTTGCGGGGAAAAACGTCGTTGGGATAAAAAAAAAATCCGCAGGAACGCTGCGACGCGAACGGGAAGACGAGGGGGAGCGGGGGAGGGGGGGGGGAGGCGGACATGCGAGCGAATCTTCGCGGAGGAATATTCATCGTCAATCGTAATCGATGAATAATTCAGCGGCGGGGCGACGTCGAACGTTACATTTTCGTATCCGAGGATGTTCGGGACTAGAAAATTATGGTTATCTCGTTAAAACGTGATTTCACCTCTCGAATCCTCGTAAAGTGAACTTTTATTCGACGCTATTTCATTTTACGGCTCGTACGGTTGGCGCGGAGACGGCAATTTTTTTCGCTTCTCTTCCAACCCCGCGGATACGTGAATCGTCAGGTAATCTCCGGGGACGCGCGTCTTTGGCGGCGATAACAATCACCGAGCTCCGCGACGCTGTTTTCTTTTTTTATTTATTTCACTCGGTTTTTTTACTCCTCTCCTTCGTCTGTTTCGATTCCAGGGGAAACGAGACACCGCCTTTAAAGGTGTCGCCGTTGTTATTGTTGTTTATACGCGAGGGACGTACCTACCCGCTACGCTCGCGTATGCACATCTGACATTTTCCCACTCTCGAGGGAATTCGCCCCTCGTTCGACGGCGGCAATTCTTGCCGAGCCCTACCCGGCGTCGTAAATTCTATCGCGACGACTGGCCAGCTTAACGAAACCTTCGGATTCCCGATAATTCGGGACGATTCGGTCGCCTAACGTCTCGCGCCGCGTCGAGACGTTGCGAGAGGTGCGGCGAAACGATGCTAATTCGATCGACGCGCGAAACGACGCTTTATTATTCCACGATTGGACGCAGGTTTTATAATTCGAATCCGGAAGCTTCGACGTTGGGATACTTCGGGGAAAAATGTGGGTGCTCCGCTCGTTCGCGAGGTCGTAGGATCAACGATCCCGCGTATCCGATCGCGATCGAGGGGTCCGGACATTCCTCGCTGTACGTTTCGGCGCGAGATTTTACTCGCAAAATTCCGTGAAAACTAATCGGGCGGTTTCACCGGAATTTACGAACGACGCACGCGGGGTTAACGAGGAGGTCGATACGAGCGTGGCGGCTAATTAGAAAATTAATCAGTCCCCTCGACGGGGAAAAAATTGACTTTCGCGAGACGATCGTCGGATTTCCCGATTTCCCGAAACTTCGAGTAACGAATTCCTGGTCGTGGCAAGCGGCATCGCGCGGTAGCTCGACCGGGAAGTTGACGTTTTAATCTCACTCTCGTCGATCGATGGATTCCGAGGTCCCGGCTGTTCCGCGAATCGCCGGGAAACGATAGATTTCGAATGCCCACGTCTTATTTTTCATTTTCCCCTCGCGCGTTTTTGGCGAAATAGGGGCCGCGGGAGGGGGAGAGGGGGGTGGGAGGTGATGGGAGAAAATCCCGTTGAATGTTTTTCGAAGGAACGGGGGAGCGACAGGTGGCAAGTAATTGGTTACCGCTAACGGTCACGCGCGACGGCGTAAATTAGGTCCTCGATATTTTCAACGCCGTTCGGTCGTCACCACCGCCTCGGCTTCCTCGAGCTTGCCCCGAGCGAATAAGTATTTGCCTAGTCTGGGTAACAATTTAAATTACGCTGGCTCGCCCGGAATCACGTTCCGACGGCACGACGGATACCTATACCGAGTGTCCCCTCGCTCTCGAGGCGGGAAAAGCTTTCCGCTCGGCGATCGTTAAGCTCCGCGAGCGTCTCGCCCGCCGTTTCGACGATGATACATTTGCATTCGGCGAAACAAACGTGGCGGGGGGGGGGGGGGGGGGGAGGCGGACGGAGGAAGGTTCACGATCGGGGGTACCGTGTTAACCGACGTCGCGCGACACCTCTCCTCAAGAAATACAAACACCGCCTTTCGCGAAGCTTTTCCAAACAACTCGTCGCCTCGTTCGCGGAGCGTCCGAGGAACGCTCGTTCGATCGGGGAACGAGATTCCATATCGCGAGAAACCGGAGAAATCTTCGCTCGTCGCGGAACGAGAGGAAGAATGGGGAGAGGGGGAGGGAGGGGGGGGGGGGGCGTGGAGGGGCGTGGAGGGGCGATGGGACGAGAGTTGCGAGAAAACAAAGGCGATAAAACGGGCGGCAACGGTGATAACGATGATAATTCCGATGGTAAATCGTTCCCGGATAATACAACGTCAAAGCCGAGGCTCGAAACGTTATTCGGAAGTTTCAGCAATTGCGATTGTTTGCGAGGGTCAATTAGGTTGGGACGCGAAGGACGAACGAAGGGAACGAGTTGGGCGAGACTTTGCGCCGGGGTGGACCTCGACGCGAGGGACGGGGACCCCCATACCCGTCGCCCCGGGAGGGAGTCGCCGTTGAGAGAACACGTTGGGAACGGAGAGAAAATAAATTGCAACGCGCGCGGAGCCGTGCTAAAAATAGGGGAAGAAACAGCCCCTGTTACGCGGCGTACAACAGTTTATTTACTTCGCGGTGGAGAACGAGGAAGTTGCTTGTTAGCGCGGGTACCTGGCTTCGACTTGACCCGGTCAAGTCATTTTTACGAACCCTCCCCGAGCCAACGGGAGCCAACCTTCGACGCCGTTTACCCGCCATCGCGCCACCATCCGACGCGATCGGGACGATGGAGGCTGGCCGAGTCGTCGTCTTCGTCGTCCGGAAACGACGGCGAGCTCGGCGACGACGATACTCGCGTACGCGTTTGCGCAGCTTTTTACAAATTCGTTCTTTCTCGCGAGCAGGTACATCGCCGGGACAGCAGGGGTGCGAAATTCGCGTAGGAATCTATGTCAACGGAGGTATTTTCCGAACTTTCGCCGAATACAACAGCGAAATATTCGAGCCTGGATAAACGCCGATCTACAGCCGTTCATCCCTCTGCCGAGCCGAGCCGAGCCTCGGCTCTCTCTCTCTCTCTCTCTCTCTCTCTCTCTCTCTCTCTCTCTCTCTCTCTCTCTCTCTCTCTCTCTCTCTCTCTCTCTCTCTCTCTCTCTCTCTCTCTCTCTCTCTCTCTCTCTCTCTCTCTCTCTCTCTCTCTCTCTCTCTCTCTCTCTCTCTCTCACTCTCTCTCACTCTCTCACTCTCCGTCTCTCTCGCTCTTCGCTCCTCTCCGTTCGCCGGGGCGCTGCTCAGGGTGAGAGTTGAAGCGGAAAAGCTACTAATGAGACTAAAAACATCAGAACCAAGTTACGACCGTCCTAAAAACGTTACCGGTGTGATTTAGGGGTTGGTAATGGACCCGGGGATTCGACTGATCCTACGCCGGAGAGAATATCTCCTTTGCAGCCGAATCACGCCAACCCTATCTCCGTGGAAGTTCTACGAGGTGAGGAATAATCGCGAGAGGATAGAGGACAGACGGACGGACGGACGAACGAGCGAGCGAGCGAGCAACCGCGAACAACGTCGAATCGTCGCGAGCTTTGGGAAACGTCGGTATAGCAAACGCGTCGATACGCGTTTGCCGGGCTCGCGACGACGTTGTCAGGGTTTCGCGACGAATCTCGCCCGTCCGACTCCCGCGCTTACCACGAACGAAACGACAATCACCGGGAAACAGCGTCGATGACATCGCGGAGAGAGAGATTGATCGACAGAACGGGCGAGAGCAACTGGAGGAGGCAACGATCGAATTTGCCGAATACGTTGGCCCGAGAGCGATTCGACGCGGGTCTATTTTCGGACGTGGTCGCGCGCGGGGCATTCGCATTTCTCTTCTCGTCCGACTGTTAAGTTACGTTGAAACGAACGGGCAACGCGCGCAGGCACGCAACGGCTGTTACGCCGTGGCTATCGCGACCTTTTCATTCGATCGAGAAACGCGCGGGCGAGCGTTGTATTATATTCCGAGGTGACTGAAACGACGCGATAGCAATTATGCCGCGTCCCCTCCCTCGAGCGAGCCGGGGGAGCGAGCCCTTGGCGGGGGGGAACGCCGCGTCCAGTTTCATTTTGCCTCGCTTTTCGAAGACTCAGCGACGATCGGAAGGCGCGCGGGGCGCGGGAAACGAGGTCCTCGAGCCGCGGCTCGATTCGAGCAACGGACAAAGGTCAGGGGTTGCCTCGCTTATCAGAGGAATTGGCCGTCGTGGGAAGGGATCGCGGATAGCGGGGAAACGGGTTTCCCTAGGCGATGATGTCCGAGCGTAGTCCAGAGCGCTACGGCGCGCGAGGGTACGAGAGCACGGGGGCACGAGGGCACGGGAGCACGGTCGTGCCGACGGCAAACGGTCGCTGCTCATGCATACTTTAACGTCAGCTGGCCCTCGCAACGGAGATTCTCAGGCGTGTCGATACGCGCGGTGGCGCGCGAGCCGAGGCGAACCGTGGGTTTCCCCGAACGAAACGACGACGTATTTTTTCGTACGCTTTTTTCCGACCCTCGCGACGAGACCGTCGCGGCCACCCCGTTGCTGCCCTGACGTACGATTTTCGCTGGTCGAAGAGAGTCGACGCGACTAGGACGATTTTTCGCCGCGTTCTCGGCGTGGCTGGAAAGTCTTCGAGGTAGGAGTCGAACGAACGCCGAAACGACCGTGCCTAGAAATAATCGCGGTCCCGCGGTCCCGTTCGTCCAGCTGGGGTTCCTCGGCTATCCCGCGAGGAATCGGTGACCAAGCGTTATCGCGACGCGCTACCCCTTCGAGCGGCCCGAAGCGGTTCTATTTTGTTTCTTTCTTTTTTTTTCTCGCTCGTGCCGCGGTAGCGATGCTTCGTTCCTCGGCAACGTTGTACAGTTTCAACGAGGGATAGCTCGTATTGATCACGGGGTAGGACAAAAGCATACCAATACTACTACTACTACTACTACTACTACTACTACTACTACGACGACGACTACTACCGCCGCTGCTATTACTAGTAGTAGTAGTAGTACCGCTACGTACGCGAATACGAATCACCGACGTAGAATCATCGACGAAAGATGGGAAAAATGATTGTCTTGGTTTGAAAGAGCGCGTCTATCGAACCGTAGTCGTCCCTTTCAGCGTTGTTCCAGATTCCGGTATCGCGCTCGTACCGCCGAATCCGAAGCTCCGATTACGCTCGATGCGCGTGCCGTTTACGCTCCGCCGAGCTCGACTCGAGGCAGCGCGCCATCGTTATCGAAATCTGCGTTTTTGTTCGAACGACCGGGCTTCCTACGTCTCCGCGGGTCTCTGTTTCGCGATGCGGTCGGCTGGCCGCTTTCTTCGAGGTTTCCCAATTCGCGCGACGCGACCGACGCGGGTTCGGTAGGGGACTCCGGTCGAGGAATAATCGGCGTCCGCCAGCGGGGCGCGTCCCGCTTACCGCCGAGTAATCGCGGTTTTCCCGATTCGTCGGTACCCGTTATTCCCGGGTTGGAATTTCCGCGAGGAGCCGGATCCGCGATCGAGACATCCTCGACCCGCGAGAATGCTCCCCCTCCCGATCGAATAAACGCTATTTTCTACTGCCCGAGCCCCTACTGGTGGGGCTACTCGCGATCCTCTGCTCTCGTAATAAACCGCGGGACGGCGAACCGTCTCGTATCCCGCGTGAACACGTACGATACGATCGCCGGTGTCTTCCTCGTTGTGTTGTCGTTCGCGAGTCGGCGGAAAAATTACGAATCGTATCGTTGATATTTCAGCCGTCGTTCTCTCGTCTATTTCGCGCCGCCGAGGGGTTACACGGGCGAACGATCGGCGGAATAAAATTGGCAATCGACGTCGCGAGTGCCGGAGAAAAATACAAAGACTTCGAGGGCCGCGACTTCGCCGCCTCGCGCGGGTAGAAACGGGAAAGCAATAACGATACCTACGGCACGCGTAAACTCCCATTTGCCCGAGTAGTTTCCAGTCGGCGCGCGTTTCCTTTTTCATTCTTTCTACGATGCGATTTGTCAGCCTCTGGAAATTCCGTGGTCCGGTCGCGAGGTACGAGGAGCGACTTTTTTTCGCGCACCGGCCGAACGAATTTTATCGACGCGCGCGAGCGTAGCCGGGAAATTTGGCGATACATCCGATGCCGGGACGAGCAACGCGGGCGGTTGATCGCTCGTAGGTCGCGGCTCGTGGATGCGCGTTACACGCCTTCGGATCTCCGAGGATGTTTCGCGAACTTTTCACTTTTTCTTGTTTCCCGTCCCGAGAGATGACCACGGTCACGGTTCGATTTGGGAAAGTGACGGGAGCGAGTCCGCGGCGAGGTACGCGAACGCCTGCCGGTACGTAGGCGCCGCACCTGATTCTCGGCTGGAAAAGGTGACTTTTAAAAATACGTAACGCCCGAGCGAATGCTCGCGGCGAGCCGAAACAAAGATGGGTCCGAGGGCGGAAAAAGAATCCTCCTCCTCCTCGAGAGCATCCGCGCCGTTCGCCGCCACGTCGATTCCCTTCCAAGTCACGTGACTCGAAGGCAGCGCGTGTCGAATTCGCGAAGTTGAACGTCAACTTCGGTCTCGCGTCTCGAGGGATCTCTCCGTCAAAATTCTAAATTTACTGGAAAATTTGAAGCATCTCGTTTCTCTCGGAGGAAACGACGCGTTCGACTTTCCGCGACCGTGCTTTCCTCCGAGCTTGTTTCTTTTTTTCGTCGCTTTCCCGCCGAGACGTTCGACCCCGAGGCCGAGGCGAAGACGCCGCCGCGTCATTTTCGCGAAACGGAGGCGAGAAAAATCGTCGCGGGAGATCGCAGGGGCCGTATTTCGTCGCGACGGTGTCGGATACGACGGAATTATCATACGAGGCCGCGCCTCGCGCTAAGCGACCTCGAATCTCCGAGTCGCGCTGGTATCTCGTTCGCGTTCCTCGGCCTACGCCAAATCTCGTCTCGTACGTCTCGCGCACCGACAAAGTATCCGTTCGCGTTCCCGCGACGCCGAATTCGTCCGCGCGCGCCTGCCAGCTACCACGTCAGCGTTCGCCGACTAAAACGTACGTTTGTCATTTTAATTAGCGGGCGAAGCGAAAACCCGCGAATAAATCGAGGGAAACGTAACAGCCGCGCCAGACGTCTCGGGAAGCCGACGATTATTTCTCCGTCCGATCTTTCTCCGATCGAACGCGCCCGCGAGAAGTATAGGACGACGTCTGCGATGGCCGAACGTACGAGTACCCGGTGGTAGGCGGCGGTGAGTACGAGGTTACGGCCGATCAGACGCGACGACCGAGTACGCGGCGAATGAAACGTGAATTTTTGACGCGAACTGATACGGGAGCGGCGTATAAATATTATTCGCGCGAGGTGATAAATTGTCGGGGTGACAGGACGGAGCGAAAATATTTTTCTGCCAGGCAGAAGCGCGAACGGGCGAGAACGGAAAGAGGAGAGAGAAAAAAAATAGAGAAACGGAAAAGAGTCGCGAAAAAAATATGACTCGGCCATAAATTGAGTGTCAAAAATTTAATTGCGATTTTCTCTAACGGGTCGCGCGTCTCGCCTCGCCTCGCTCCTCCTCGTCCCTCCGTTTCGCTCTTCCTCGTTTCCTCGTCGAAGAGATTTACGACGATATCGTCACTTATTAGCACCCCGCGCGACACCCCCCGGCGTAAGTATTGTCGGGGAACGAGAACGGCGCGTAAATCAATGCCGATTGGATCGAATTTCCTAGTCCGCTTTTTCCAACTCGGAATTAAATTGGCCAAGGTCGGATACTCCGAACGACGGGCCGCCAGGAGGGTGGGGGAGGGAGAGAGACTGAGAGGGGGGGGCGAGGACCCGTTGTATAAATCGTCCGGGTAAACACGCGCCCGCCAGAAATTCCCCCGTGTATTTCCGTAACGCGCGAATTTATTATTGTATTTTTAAAGAGAATTTTTACCACCGAGCACAATTCATTACCGCGTTAATTACAACGTGTAATTTTTTACCTTACCAACGCGAGCGGGAGCCGCGGAGCGGAAAAAGAAAACAATCGGACGAAACGACGGCGAGGAAGAAAAAAATGTCTGAATTTTGCAAGGATCGCCGCGCGCCCGTTTTCCATCCTCTCAGCACCCGCGGCGTCGTTTCCGCGATCGCTGCGTCGCGACCATTGGGCGATGCAAGAAAAACCAGCCGACCGAGCAACGCCGCGGTGAACCGTGATAAAAAACGCGTGAAAATCGTCGCTGCATCGTGCAGCCGACGCAGCGGGTAAGTCCGAAAAGCTGATCGGCGCCGCAGCTGATCCTCGCACGTCGTAGGAAGGTAGAGAGACGGATAGACAGATATACGGACGGATCGGTAGATATAGAGGATCGAGAACGCTCGCGCCTCGCCGCGACAAAGATGGAACAGTGTCGTCGGAGCAACGCGCGGACGACAACCTCCGCGGACCGTCCCCGTAAAAAGCTCTTCGACGTCTCGGTGCGGCGCGCGAACGATTTTTTCCCTTCCCTAGCCGCCCCGTAACGCGTTTTATGCCTCTCCGTTTAGAAATTCGCGACGGTCCGCGGGTCGAACGACTATTGGATTAATAATCAGTGCCGACCGATTTATTTGGGCGGAAACGCGTTTTCATATCTCGTCTGCGTCGAACGCGCGTTGCCGCCCGCATCTGTATCTCCGTATTCCCGTTCGTTTCCATATACGGCCGGACGGCTGTCGGCTCGCGTATCCCGCGTTCGAGTTATCGCCCGATGCCGCGACGAAACCACGCCGAGAGATCCGACTCGATCGTCCGCGACTCTTCTCGGTCCACTCGGCTTCCCCGTCGATCCGTTTCGCCACGATCGCGCGTCCTCCTCAGTCGATAGACGGCAACGGGCAATCGGATAGATTCGGGCAATGAGAAAAGGGGGAACGTAAGCCGCCGCGTACGGATCTCGGACGCGCGACGCGCTTATCTCCGCCCGGACACCTTTCCGGAATCTCCACGAAAGAGTCGACGCGAGGAGGATCGACGCTACTACGGGAACGGTGACGCGGGGGAGCGCGGAAGCCACGCGCGTCTACGCGACCGCGACTCGAGGCGCGGTGCTGATTTTTTCCATCGTTTCTGCCGGGGTCGTTCGCGAAGCCGGTGCGTCGAGCTCGTTCTCGGCTGCGAAACCTCACTCGACGCTACGGTTTGCTACCACGATTTGTCTCGCGCGAGACGGCGCGGGAAGCTCGCGCGTTCGTTCGATTGATTTTAAAACGGCATGTTCGCTGGATGGTTTCAATTTTTCCGCGTGCCCCGATTATCGCGGTTATTTCGATCAGTTTTTACGTACTTCCGTTTTTCTCCGTTTCATTCGCGTTTATTTGTACCTTTTTGCCGCCGCGCTGTCCAGTCCGTTCGCTCGCTCGATTCGTTTCGGGCGCGCCTCGCGATACGATTAAACGTTCCCGTTTTATTCAATGTAATCACGAGCCGAGGTGGAACGAAATTTTCGATTTATATATGAAATTTTATTCGAGGGTAGTTACACGCGACAATGGACGGATAACGAACGAATAACGAGGTAGATTTATCCGCGGTCGGAATCGCGACAACGGCGACGTCCGATGCGCGGGAAAATTATAGTCCTCGTATTTACGTATCTTCCACTCTCGCGTCGAGCCAGACGAACGCGAGTCGACAATAACGTCGACGATTTTTCATTCGCGTTCCGCTCGAGTGATTTTTTCCTCGCCGCCCCCCCCCCCCCCCTAGCCGTACGTACGTTAATCTCGCGAAACGGCGTTAACGCTCGCGTCGTCTCTCAACCTCGTCATCGGACGGGGGCACCGGAGCGGGGGGCGACGCTTCGTCGCGGGAGGAAAACCCGAGGGTAACGGAACCCAACGATGCCGACTCGAGAGCTACGGATAGTCGCTTCGAAACGGTCGGTTCTCCTCCGACGGATTCTCCTTTCCGCTGACTAGCCACGTTTGATCCGAGGAAGAGCTCCCTCGACCCTTCCTCGGCCACCGCGCGTCTCCCCGGGGTTTTCACGACTTTGAGAAGTCTCGACGTTCCTTTATCCCCTACCAGCCCGCCCTTCCCCCCGCCCCGCCCCCCCCCCCCTTCTCGTACACCCTTTCGCAACCCCCGACGACGACGAAGCGTTCGCGCTCCGGATTCTCGAGGTCTCGAGGCCCCGCGGGTGCCCGAGCACGTGGCAAAAAACGCGCGCGACCATCCCCCCGCACGCGTACGTACCCGAGGAGTACGCGGGTGATGCTCTTATCGCCGCCGTCCGATACTCCCGAGCTTTTTTCTCCCGCAGATGTATCCGTGCTCGACGACTCGACCGACGCGATATCCGACCGGTAGAATTATCCTCGCCCGATACGCCGTTCGGTACCCGCGTCGGGTTCGCGTACGGTTGCAGCCGTCGCAGCCGTGCTTCGGTTTTCGCTATCGATCTCGCATCGCGATCACCGGTCGATCGATCACCGACGATTACCGCGATCCTACGCGACGCGTCGATAACGCGATCGATCGATACTCGACCGCCAGCTACGGATTCGACGTCGCCGCTGATTTTTCGCGGGTGCGCTCGTATCGATGCTCGCGTCGTTCGCGCGCGTTCCCAAGGAATCCGCGGAACGAGAGAAGTATCGGACGGATCGTCGGCGGAACCGTACGAGCGTCGGAAACTCCGCGAATCTCTGGCGGACGCGCGTCTCCGCTGGACCGCTGTCGAGTTCGACGTTTCCTCGGGAACCACGCGCGGCGGGGAGGATCGCGAGAGGGGCGAGCGCTTCGGGAGCTTTGGGTCGAATAAGCATTCTCGCCTGAATACGTCTCTGAAGAAATTACATTCAACCCCACGGATCCCAAAGCCGAAGCCGGAAAGCCAAGGCCAGAGCGAGCGCGGACGTCGAGTAGAAAATAAAGTATAAAACTCTCCCCCGTTTCCCGCAGCTTTGTCCCCGTTCCCTCGGTTCCGCGACGTCGCTCTCTCCGTTTATCTCCCTCTCTTCTTCTTCTTCTTCTTCTCGTGCTTCCCTCTCCTCCTCCTCCTCCTCCTCCTCCTCCTCCTTCTTCTTCTTCTCCTCGTTCCTATCTCCACCTCCTCCTCCTCCTCCTCCTCCTCCTACGCTTATCCTCCCGCACTCGTCGGATCTCGGGATGGAACGACGTCGTTTCGAAAAACGAGACTTGAATTTCCACCGAAGCAGAAATCCCATTCTTTTCCCCGCACCCGTTATCAATGCTCTTATATACGCTTCGAACATCGCGCAGACGTATAGGCGCATAGGCGCCCGTCGTATCCGTCTTCTCATTTTCGTCGAGCGATCCGGACTCCGGATTTCATTATTGCCTTCCGGGTGCACGCTCGCGACCGATACACCGGGGAGGTCCCGCGGGAGTTCCCCCCGAGGCGTCCGAGCGAGCGAAAAAACTACGCGTCGGCTCGACTTCGCGCACCGATTGATCCCGTAACGCGGACAACGTCGCGCCGCGTCGCGCCATCCTCCCTTCAGGGAATGAGAAGGGGGGGCCGCGACGACGCCGCCGGGATTTCTACCGCGAGCCCGAGGGACGGACCAATTTCCGCCGACCGTTCCCCGCTCCCCTCCCAGCCAAATATACGAATTAGGTACCCGCACGCCGGTCCCGCGAATCGTAGCCCCCTCGCACCCGGTACGCTGAACTTCGATTACCGCGTTACCGTCGGCTCGCGCGCGCGGACCCGCGACCTCGGGCTGCCACCGGGGGGTGTAGAGTACGTCTCTCGGTCTCTCCGACGTCGCCTAGCCAGCCGGGAAACAACCCCGAAATAACTGGCGGGCACGGCGGACCCTCCGCGTCCTCTCTGAGCCCGGCTATCAAAGACGCCGGACGTCTTTCTCCTCTCCCCCCGAGAAGACGTTTCGACGCGATGGTACGTATAAACAAACGCTCCTATCGATCCTCGGAGCTGCGCGAGTCACCGACGGCGACGCGATAGCGCTTATCGTCTCGTCATCGTACGGCGTTCGCGAACGGCTCTTCCGACTTTTCGACGGCGTATACCCGCCGCGCGAACCCCGACGCCCCGACGCCCCGATCGCGACGCGATGGAACGACCGCGTCGCGTCTCGTCGCGTCCTCGGTAACGAAGGAAGGAAACGAAACGATCGAAGCGTCGCGAGGTTGAAAAAATTACGCGACCGGATGACGAGAACACTTGTTGCTCGAGTCCGGCAGGAAGTCGCTCTCGCGGTTTCCGTCGTCCGATCGTCAAAAACGCGAGGGAATCGGGTCAGCAAACGGTCGATCGAACACCGCCGATGCGTAATCACGTTCGCGTTTCCGTAACATCCGCGGCGGTACCGTCGGATTGCGTTTCGCGTGGCCCGATCCCGATTTCACGTCGGCGCAGGGGGAGAGGGGGGATCAGTCGTCATAAACAGTTTGATAACGGGAAAGCCGGTATATTTAACCGTACGATGACAAATCGTGGCTAATTTCGCGCGGCAAGGTCACGGCGTGGGTTGTAAATCTTGAGACCCTCTCGCGCCTACCTCCGCCGAACACGTACAATATTCTACCTCCGCGACCACGCTCCGTAGAGCTCACCTATCGGCCCCCGACCGGGCAGACAAAATATTTACGGCTCGAGAGCTGACCGCGCGCGAGCACGGGGAGCGGGTTCTAAATCATATCAACGCTTTAAACACGCGCAACGCATACCCGAAACTGTTTGCGCTCCATAGATCAAACCTGGCCGCGCTACGCCGCGCGCTCGAACGAGGCACCTGGAATTTCGCGGGCCCACCGGCTCCGCCGTTCGCGTATCCCTTGGCTCTCGACGCGAAGACATCGTCGTTGGCTCGGAGGCCGGGGGCAGCGTCGATGAGAATAATATTACTCCGGGGAAATACGCACCGGCGACTAACTCGCCGTGTTCCTTCGCGACTTCGAAACGCGCGGAGCCCTCGTCACCGAGCGCACGACGCGGAACTTCGCGTATCGGTATCGATGGACGAGCGAAGAGGATTTCCCATTCCCTTGCCCCGTTCGAACGTCGAATAACGGGATTCGAGTCGCGGGGGACGACGGGTTCGGGCATCGCGGTACGTACGCGTAGCAACCGGGATCGGACCACCGAGGCGGTCGCGCTTTTCGCGTACCCGTTCACCCGGTCGACGACGATTTTCCACTTCCTCGCGACGGATCGATTCGTTTTCCAAGGAAACGGCTCCGTTTCTCCCAAAAGCCAACCGTCTGCCGCGATTCTTTCGAGCCTCGTCCCCCCCCCCCCCCCCCCCCCAAGCAAGTATGTGCCGCGCTTCGCGAGGGCGAGTGTTTTTTTTAATACTTTTTTGTTATTTTTTGCTCTCTCGCAATTCTCCGCTTCCCCCCCCCCTCCCCTCCCCGTCGCGCGCGTAACAACATCTTCCCGACCATTGTGAATCATCGAAGAAGAGAACCGAACGCCGATTCGCTCCTTCCCATCCATTCGAAATGAGAAACTTTGGAAGGCTGCGCACGGAGACAGCACGCGCCCGTCGCGCCCCGCTCCGTGCCGTCATTGTTATTATTCTTTCCCCGGCGTTGTTTGTCGCTGGTCAATACCGAGGTATCGATCTCCGCCGATCCTCGCGCGTGTGTCTATGGGAATAATGAAAATCTGGAGTATCAGCCGCTCGCAAATAAAACACGAGTTCCGGCCGCTCGCCGAGTGTTTGCGAAGACGGACCCTTCCTTCTCGTTCGAAGTAGTCGAATCGGCGAAAGTCTGAGCATCGCCGCGCGGCGAATCCACCTGTTCGACGACCGATCGTCGAGACGGTCGAAACGGTCGCGGTAAGCTCGTTCGAGACGAGAGATGCATCGGAAAGACGTCCCCTACCCGTCTTAGTCGTCGTTCTCGTTCGCGCCCCTCGACCCCCTCCGATCCTTTTCAACGTCGGGACCGCGACAAAAATTGACGGGCAGCGGCGAGGAAATTGCTTCGAAAAGTTCAATCGCGACCGGTTAATCGTCGGCAATTGTTATAACTCGTTGTTAATTACGCTCGAGTCGCGAATTTTACCGAGGTATCCGAGAGACCGCTCCGCTTCGCGTACGACGCGGATATCAAAGATGGGGGATAATTAAACTGGACTTCATCCTTCGCCGCGTTGGGAAAATTGTAATCACGTAGCTGCTGCACAAAGGCAACACCGCGGGCGCAGGTAACCGCTACGATCGGAAATACCCGGAAGGTACGCGTACTTGGAAACTCGAGATATTCCGCAACCTCGTCAAAGACTCCCGGGATTGTCGAGGTCTCCCCCGCTCTCCCTCCCTCTCCCACCCTCTCTCTCTCTCTCTCTCTCTCTCTCTCTCTCTCTCTCTCTCTCTCTCGCCGGGCGACCTCGCCGATTGATAATTGAAATTTTCGAGTTTTCACCGGCTCGTCTCCGGTTCGTCACCGACGATCGACCGTCCGCGGGGGCGCGTCGATCGATGCGCGCCGAGAGAGATACCCGATGGAAAATTCGCCTCGTTACGCGATAATTACGTTTTCCGTTCGCCGCGATTTCGCGTGGCCGTTGCGTTGCCGGGTTCGAAATGTCGATGCGGCCCTCGCCTCCCGATCGGATGAATTTCGAAATATACCGGTGACGGTATCAAACGATCGCGCGCGCGAAACCGATCGCGCTCTCGCGCGAGCTTAATTCGCTGGCCGGGTACGTCCGCGGAATCGAACGTGACGCGCCCGTGTGCCTAGCCGCTTGATATCCCGACGCCGCGCCGGCTGACGGTGATCGCAAGGCAGCAGGACCTAGCCCAATCGGAGCCGACGTGGACCGCCCGCGCGGCCCCGCGGATGCACGAGGCATCGGCGGCGAGGCTCCGTTCGCGAGCGGGCGACCCCCGTCACGGGGATCCCCCTCCACGGCGACGACGAGAAAATACGCCGAAGCTCTTTTCTCGCGACGTTTTTTCGCACCGTCGAGGAAGAAACGAGCGCCGAACGGAGACGGACTTTTTCCGATGACCGGTCCGATCTCCCGGGAGTGATTTTCAATCACTTAACTATCGGTCGATTCGAAATTCGTTTCTTTTGCTTCTTTTCCCCTTTCGCTTTGGTGTTTCGTTTTTTCTCCTCTGCCGCGAACGTCGCCCGATCCGCATCCGTACTTCGTCGATTCGTTTTCTCGATTCCGCAGCGGAGTGGGCGAAACGTTGGGAAACTTCTCGAGACTTAACACGTTTAGTCAAAGTGCATCGTCGACGCTTTACCTCGAGTTCCGACCGACGTGAAAATCCACTTTGGCTCGGATGAAATTTTGCCCGAGTGGTACGTACATACGTGTACGAGGGTTCTCAACGGACTCGAATCTTTCGCGTATCTTCGAGGAATCTCCGTCTGACCGGTGTATCGACCGTAACCACTTCGTATCGACTCGGTTCCCGCACCGCCGCGGCGACCGACCCGACCAACGTTCCGCGCGTATCGCGTCCACCCTGATCATTCGCACCCCGCGCGTTCGCGGTCGTACGATGATACTCGTACCTTCTCGCAGCTACCTTTACCTTTGCCCATCGACGGATCGCGTCGCGGCCGGGCGGGTTATCAACGACGACGCGTACGACTCGAGCGAACGCCAAGTCGCGAAATTTATCAGCGCTACTCCTCGCGTCGCGTAGGTGCTGTATTACCGTACGGTACGCGCAGCAGTTTCCCGCGATCGTATTCCCGACTCGACCATCCGATTCTTTTCCCGGAAGCTTCGTTCGTTTCCCCTCGCGCGTTTCGAGTCTGGCATTCGTGCCACGCGCCGTGCTCGAGAACCTACGAAGATTATTCGTTGCGTTTACGCGACCCCGTCTCGATTATCTCGATCGCGGTCGCGGAGGAGAACGCCGATCAAAATCGACCGAAGCGTTCGCGGGTCGCAGCAGGGTCCGCGAAATTTCGTGGATTTCGTAGATTCGACGAAACGGAGTAGCTTTCCGCGACGGCAACGGGATCGGGCGCGCGCGTTGGAAATACCTCCTCCGGTACTCTGTCACGCGGCGAACACGCGTCGAAACATTCACGCGTGGCACCTATTCTCGTTCGCGTTCGTTTCGTTATGCCGCTCGGCGAATGAATAATTACTCACCGCGTTTCGGCGACAACGACGACGACGACGACGACGACGACGACGACGAATCCGTGGAAATAACTATTAGCACATGCTCCCGGTATACGTTCACGATCACAGACGGAAAAGGTCGAACCTCCGAAGCATATCTCGCGGGTATTTGGAAAAACTTTCCCAACGACGTCTACCGCAGTCGAGCACGAGCCACCGGGGGCAGGGGGATGGAGGAGGGAGGAGGGATTGATATCACTGAACTGAACAACAACCGTTCGTATCCGATTCACGTGGAATATGCGCGTAGCCTGCGCGACGTCACGATCCACGCGCGTTCGAGGCACACGTTGATATCGCGGGATCCTGCTGCCGGATATTTTTCTCTTTCTCTCTCGACGTTTCTCACGACGCGATTCTCATTGCGTTTCCATTCGCGTCGCGTCGTTGATTCGCCGACCAGCGTTTTCACACTCGTCGCAACGACTCACGTAAACGGAGCTCGGAAGCTCGAGGGCTCGAAAGCTCGGAACTGTACTCGGCGCAGTTTCGACCGGACGCGCGGAGCCCCTTCGGTCGTCGGGGTTGCACTGAGGGAAATCAACCCCCGACGCGCGAAGCTCCTCGCGCGCAGACGCCGCACGCCGTATCGGATCCCCGTAATTCCCCGCACCCGCGATGTACGTTTCCACTTCCACCGCTCGCCGCGATCCCCCGCGCCCTCTCCCCCCGTCGACGATTCGCGACGCGGCAACGCTCCGCGGACGAGACGCGGAATCCCGTATCGCATTTTCGTCGTGGAAATCGGATATCGACCGGGCGAAGGATATATTCCCTGGACGGGGTCCGACAACGAGTCCATCGAGATGGTACCGAGTCGTTGCGAGACGATCGCGCACCGTGACGCGTGGCGCGTAACAACGCCGCGCCGGACAGCTTCGGGGAGCACGTTGTTGTTTTTGTTATCGTCCGGGGTTTCGCGACGAGTCGGCGAATATTCCGCGAATCTCGATCGATACGAGACGAATATCGTTGGCGGGTTCTCCGATGGAATCTCCGAGAATGAGATTTTCATCGGAGAGAAGGGCCGCGTGCCGCGATGACGCGATCAGAAATCGCGGAACTCGGAGTTCGCACGCTTCGCGTCGAGGAATCGCGGGGTCGTCTAGCTCGACTCGCAGAAGTACGCGTATCCGTTTCGGGGTATCCGCGAGCCTTCGAAATTCTTCGCGTACGGAGCGCGGCGAGTCTCGAGCTTTCGCGGATGGGGGAGGTGAAGCGCGGCTATTGCGCCGATCCTCGCTCCGCGCGGTGTACTTTTTTATTACATTTCCTTTTCCATTCATTTTATTTATTTATTCATTTTTCGAGAGAAGACGACGTCGCGTCGCCCGTACCTCGGGCGGATTCGCCCGAGATTTACCCGTACACCGCGGAGCTTCGAGAAAACGCGTCGTGAAAGACGGCGGTGTAATAACGACCGGGAGGTTGAGAATAAGTGACGGCCGCGGGGAGGAGGAAGCTCGGATCGCGGCCGGCTAAGCGGGTAGGGATTTCGCGAATTTTCCCCGCGACAACGGGTCATTGGTCGTCGGCCGAACTAATCGCCGCGGTAACGAGGCGTGAAAAGCGAAATCCATCCGAATTCAGCTGGCGGCCGTCGCGGTGCGACGCGTGTCCGAGCTTTTGGAAAATCGATTCCGCTTGCGTAAGGCGAGCCGGCAACCGCGGTACCGCGTTACCACCGCGTTGCGTCGCCGACGCGAAGGGGCGAAGATTAATGAAAATTCGAGCGAGGTTTGCAACGGGTGCGATGGTGGGAGGGATTGGGGGGGGGGGGGGGGGGGGAATGTGACTCGAATCTCCGGAAACGTTCCGCCGAATCTCGATCGTCGAGGAAGATCGCATCATGGCGCGGAAACCTCGAGGAATCGGTACATTTCCCACGCGAGCGCGATAGACGCGTTGCTCGTAACTCGAGCTTCGTAGAATTCCGCCCGACGAGGAAAAAAAACTACGTCGATCGCGGGAATCGTATCGTTTCTCATCGTTCCGTGAAATACTGAAATTCAAAGAGTTCCCCGCGATCTCCCATACTTCGCGAGTGTTTATCGCATTTTGCATACAGAGTACCTACCTCGCGCGATTGCCGGCGGGTCGTGCTCGCGCGATCTCGGAGATGGAGATGCGAAATCTATTCGACTTGTTTATAGGTCTACCCGCGGAGTTTCCCCCGCGCTCCGCGTATCCGTATACCGCGACCCGGAACGGGC
Source organism: Arge pagana (assembly GCA_963969455.1). Classification (NCBI taxonomy): domain Eukaryota; kingdom Metazoa; phylum Arthropoda; class Insecta; order Hymenoptera; family Argidae; genus Arge; species Arge pagana. The sequence continues at coordinate 20,071,850 of OZ018308.1, read as the reverse complement.
TTGTATAAATCAATTTCGCAAATTGTTATTAGCACCCGTTCGATACAGGGGTACGCGCTCGATATACGGATAGTACGCCGAGGTATCGCTCCGCTCGACGAAATACCCCGAGACTCGGGAGCATACGCTCGAGAGCGTACGATACGGGGCTCGTCTCGACTCCCGTTGTTCGCCGGTCCGGTCGACGGTAATTCGTAATCGCTCGTTTCGCGACGACGTTACCCCCGTCCGTCGCGAGTCGTTGTAGAAGCGTCGTTTTTCGCGAATTAATTTCACTGCGTTCGACGAACGACCCGACGCGGCGTTCGCATCTGCGCACCGTCGCGCCTTTCCATCCCCCCCCCCCCCCCCCTCCCGACGTGCCCAACGTCCGCGACGAACTTGCCGGACGGACTTATGGAAATGAATCGGGGGGGGGGGGGGGGAAGCTCTGTAATATACCGGAACAAATTGAGACAAACGCGACCGGGATCCGTGTCGCCTCTTCACTTTGAATATACAACAATATTTTGGCGGGTAATAAATGTCACTTCGACTACGCTTCGCCCGTAACTCGAGAACCCCGGCGGTGAAATCCGGTAACAAAGCGGCGCTCGCTCGGCGACGTATTTCGGGCGGCCCGAGATGGAGAATCGTCCGACTCTACTCCGTACCCGGACTCGCTCGTACGCTACGTACGGCGAATACGGAGCGCGGGCGAGACGACGATCGACTCTTATTACTTCCCTCCCAACGGTCGCGCGACGAAACGAACGCGAGATTTATCGGTGGAAATCAATCGGGAACGACGAAACCGACTCGTTTTTTTCTTCTTCTTTTTTCTCTTTCCTTCTTCTCCTCCCTCCCTCCCTCCCTCGCTTTCCTCGTCAGCGACGGACGCGGTGGTCGTCGCGGTCCTCGTGCTCGTTGTTCGTTGATTTGGGGTTGATTTCAGCGAAATCTCGGATCGAGGGTTCGCGTCGAAACCCTCGAAGCTCGCGAGGAATCGGAGAAACGTTAGGTACAACATCGTCGGCGAGGTTCGGTGCTACGGAATCGCGCGTCCCAGCCGAGGGTCTCGCGAAACGCGGTTTCGCGGAGAACGCCGCGTAATCGCGCGCGAGGGGAGCGTTTTGTTTTCGATAGAAGCGCGGGTTCTCGTATTCCGTTGAAAAACGCGAGCTCGGCATTTTTTCGACGAAGGTCGACGGCGTCCTCGACCAGTCTTCGCCGAGGCCAAGGTTCGGAGGAAGCGAGATTCCGGTACCCCAGCTCCGTTCACCTTCGAACGTGCCGTCGCTCGCCCGTGTCTCCGGATATCTCTCGAGTCGCGGAGAGCGGGCTCGAATAAAAGTCTAGAACGAAGCAACGGTTTCGAGTTTCGCGAATTCCAGCATCGGGGCCGAAGCTGACGCGTGTGGAAACGCGTCGCGCGGGGGTCGCGTGGTAACAGACCGATCGCGGAATCGAGAGCCGGTTATACTCCGGGGACGCCGGGAGGGAGGGTCGGGTCGCGAGCCCGGTTGACTTTCGTTTTAACAGTCGCTGCCGCGCCCCGTTCCTCTCTTCTCTCGAGTCCGTCCGTTGTCCGATCGTCTTCCTCGCGTCCCTCCGGACTCTCCTCGGTTCCTTCTCCGCGGGCGAACGTCTCCGCTTCTCCGCTCGCGGAATCGTCGATTATTTCGACTACGATCGAGAATTTCTCGCGACGATTGAAACGACTCCTCGCGATACTCGCCGAACGTACCGCAGGCGAACCGCGCGTCCGCGATAAGGGCCGCGCGTTTCCCGACGGTGACGAGCGGAAAACTTTTACAATTAACGGAGGCTACAAAAGGGACTCGGTAAACGCGTCGCTCGAGCGAGCGCCGTCGTCTCGTCGTCGTCCCGTCGAAACGCGACGACGCGGAGTCGTGGCTACGATCGAACGGACAATCGTTACGGCGGACGCGCGATCTTTTTTCGCCGACGAGAGATCTCGTTTCCCGCCGATCGACTTTCATCGTCGTCGATTCGTCGCCGCGTTCTCGCGATTTCATAGCCAATTAAATACGGTGAGAGATGACAGGGTCGAGGCAAGCCAAGTTCAAAGCTAACTTTGATATTGCGAGAAAGCGATTTCCACAACCAAATCTTCGCTCCGCGCCGTACGCCTCGTCGTCACGGTCGCCCCTGACTATCCATCCCCGACCAACGACCAATTCCCTTGAGCGGTTTAAGCCTCGGTTACCACGGTAACGGTAACGTGTTAAAATCAACGGACAACCCCGCCGCCGCCGCCGCCGCCGCCGCCGCCGCCCGAAGGTGTCTCCGCCTCTCGCGACTCGGCCCTTTTTTGCCCCTTCGTCCCCCTCGTCTCGTCCTTTGATCTATTTCTACGAGAGGCTGATGCCGAGCGACGTCTCGTCGCGAAAAGGCGGCTGAAAAATGTGACGAGTTTCTTCTTTTCCTCTCGGATACGCGCGCGACTCCGATGACGTTCCATCGCTCTCGTATCTCCGGTTGCACCGGAATCGGACGGGGTTTCTTCGATTGGCGATTCCCGGATTACGGGCTGAAGGGGAAGACTCGTTAACGGTAAGCGTTCGCGAACAAACGCTTATCGTCGTTATATCGGGTTCCGATGCATCTATGGGGCGGCAAACTCTTTCGTCGACTAAAATCCCCTCGAGATACACCGCGACACGCGCGGGAGAATACACCGGCGGAGAGTCCGAGTGACTCTGTCGTAGCGGGGCTTTGACTTCGGCAGCTTAGTAGTTAGTAGTTGAAGAGAATTTGTTAAGTAGGATAGAACCGTGGCCAATATAGGTATACGGGTATACGTACGTGGGTAGGTACGAGTATACGAATAATATACGCGCGGACGGAGGAGAGATCGAGCGAGGTACAAACGAAGCGGCTACAAACGAGGCGATCAAAGCTGGACGATCGAAAGAGGAGATATCCGTCCATCTCCAATTTCATACGATTCGGCACACGTTCCTAACGATGCCGTACCGCAGCGGAACGCGTCGCGAGATATCTCATCGCGTAGCCTCCAACGATGACCCGGATACGTCGTTATCGCGAAGCGTCCCTTCGCGTAATCTTCGAACGAAACCAAAGGTTCGTTACATTTTCGACGCGCAGGCACGCGCGAGGCTCGTCCCGCGCGTACCCCGCGAATCGTGCGGAGCGATGCCCAACGAACGGAATCCTCGTTGTCGGTGCTATCGGCGCGCCGTCACGGTGCCGGTATTTTATCATCGTTACGGCTGCTCGTCGTTGACATTCGGTGCCACGCGAATCTTCTCCGACGCTTTCTACTTTTTCTCTCTTTTCCTTTTTTCTCCTCTTCTCCTTGTTTCGCCGACGGCGTTTCCCGCCGCGTTCACTCGCGCGCGAACGTGTTTCGTAAGACGCGGCGAGGTTCGGAAACACGAGGGGGATGCATTCGTCGCGTGACGAGAAGCAATTCGGCGAAAACATAGCGCGTTGCTCCGATCCGTTCCCTTCCCCGTTTTGCTTAAACTCCTGCGCGGACGATTCGCGAGGAGGAAAGAGATCGGGCGCGGGGCACGCGTTTCGCATCACCGTCGTCGTTCGCCTCCGCCGCGCGCTGTTGGCCTGACAGGTATTTTTTCGACATCACGTCGCGAAATGATAATTGACACGCGCATTGGCGAACGTATACGGGCCTCGCCCGTGGCGAATGTACGCGAACCTCGTCAACTTTGTTGGTACCAGGTGGCGTTTCGTACTTTTTCGCAAGTTTCCGAGCCGAGAGAGAGGGGGGGGGGGGGGAGAGAGAGAGAGAGAGAGAGAGAGATAGAGAGAGAGAGGGACGGAGAGGGAAAAAGGCGTGCCATTCAATTTTCCGGGCTTTCTCCGCGCCGTAATATCCGCGAATAACCGAGGCGAATTCATTCGGCTAAGGCAACTTTCCACGAGGATGAGAAATTTCCCTCTTTTCTCGCACATCACTCCAAAGGAATTGCCAGATCCGGAAAGGCGACCGCTCGCGAGATTCCCGACTCGGATCGGCGAGAAAGGAAAAAAACTTCCGACACGAGTGGCAGGAGCAACGAATTGCAACGAAATGGAGAATAGCCGCGGTCGTGGAAGTTCGCGGTCGGGATACGACGAAGAAATTTAGTGGACTCCCGCGTTTCTGCCGGGACAGCGGAACTCGGCGCGCAAAGAGTTTGCGGCGCGGCGCGAAACAATGGACGCGAGTTGAACGAAGTCCGTGGGAACTAAAGTGAGTAAAAACAAAGTAAAAACAAAGGGGAGCTGGAAAAATAGAAATACGCGTCGTTTCATTTGTCAGCTCTCGTCCGCCTCTCCTGGGCGCGAAAAATCGTACCGCGACCGGCTCGCGAGACAAAAGCCCGGATGAATAAGACCGCCGGTCTCTCGGTCACGCCGCGTCTACTACTACTACTACTACTACTACTACTACTACTACTACTACTACTACTACTACTACTACTATTACTACTAGTTATCTACGCGTTCCCTCGCGTAGGATTTCGCAAAGGGCGAAACCGCGGGACCGGTGACTCGTCGGTCGACTCGAAATTTCCCCGACATCAGAGGCGCGTCGACTCCTACCGAGACGAGAGATCGCCTCGAGGCGTTCAACGGACAATGCAGACCCGCGAGGTAATCGAGCAGGTGGTGAGCTTTTTCTCGTTCCCCCCGTTTCTTTTTCTTTTTCATCTTCCCTTTCTTCTCGCGACCGATTTCCGAGGGGTTCTTTTCGCATTTACGGGCGAAGAATGGGGCCGAACGGCGGCGGCGGCGGCGGTGAGAAGGGGAAGAGCGCGCCTCGCAGTCTGACTCGATCCCGTGTCGTTGGGTGCTAATAAAACCGAGGAAATTCCCTCGGAACTAAAGTCGGTCCATCATTCGCATTTTTTCAATTAACGCGACTCCCGCCTTTCGCCGGAAGTACCTCGCCCAACTTCGAAAATCTCCGATTTCGATTCCCTCCATATCTGACGGCCGTCACCGAGTTTCCCTGCTCTCTCTCCAGTTCCACGTCGTCCGCCCCCGGCAGCCCCCGAGGCTCGATGCATCGAAATTTTTCGTCCTGAAATTCTTCTCTCGCTCCTCGCTCCTCTCAGCGAATAAAATATCATACGTATATATACTCGCTACGCGTTCAATTATTTCTCTCATTTTCTTCTACCCCACCGATTGCTTCCCGACCCCAGAAAATATTCATCGACGAACGAACGAGCGAACGAACGAGCGAACGATGCCGCTCCTCTCGCGGCGTTCTCGCCGGCCTTCGATTTTTCCCATCTTTCGATTCCTCTCGCCTTTGCTCTTACGCAACGGCATTGTATTATCGCGCAAAGTTGGGGGATCCAATTCGTCTCCTCCACTCGTCACGTTCGCCGTCGCGTTACAAATTGCATCCGTTTTGTCGGCACGCTTAGCGCGACCCCCGCGCTCGTTCTTCGCTTTCTTCCTCCGGCGTGTTAAAATATATTGGAAGAAACAGCCGAGCGTTTCAACTCATTTGCCCCGGTTCACTCTGGAATACAGATCAGCTATCCTCCTCCTCCTCCTCCACGTATCGCGTTTCCGACTCCACATCCGACATGCCCGTAAGCCAGATGCGATTTCTCATCGCCGTCCTCGTTATCCGTCGCTGCTTTCTCCCGACGAATGAAAATGTTGCGAGGATCGCCGACGAATGCGCGGTACGCGCGTGTGCGGAGCGCCCGATTGATATTTTTCCTCCGCGTGACCTCGGCGAGGTATCGTCGCGGGGATGATTCGATCGGAATCGCGCCTACGCGGCAGCATTCGATGAATTTTGAAACGAGATCGAACTTTCGCGGTTACGAGGGCTACGCTCTTCGCTTCCGACAAGGTGTCGCGGCGCTCGAGTCGTTTTCCGAAAGTCACGGAGAGCTGCCCGTCGTTGGGTTTTTCCCTCAACTCGGAGTCGAGTTATGATCCGGTTCTCGGTGGCGAAACTTTTCCTCGACATTCGATTATTTCGCCCGAACGGGCGAATAAATTCCTTCGAATAATCACCGGCCGGAATCACCGTGTTCACGCGCGAGCGAATATACGCGAACACCCGTCGCCGCATTCTTCTTTCCCTATTTTCCAACCCGACGCCTCGACGCGGGCGCGCGCGGTCGCGAACACGCCGCGCCGCAGGTTTTTACCGGGAGCCTCCTCTACGCGAAGCGAAAGTTTCCACTCGATCGCGCGACGACGCGACCCGACGCACCGCGGCGCGTTCCCGTGGAGCGGTCGAGTCGCCGAAATCAGTAGCGGAGCTCGACGATCGGTCCGACACGCGTCGGAGGTACCGCCAAGTAGTAGACTCGCTCGCGCGTCGGACCCGGCATTGCCGGCCGCGGTATCGACGGAGGACGCGTTTTCGCGATAAGCGGGTCGATACGGGGAATTCGTTACCAACCCTCGGGAAGAAAACCGAGCTCCGGCAACGACGTCGCCTCCTCCGCGTTACCGACGCACCTCCGCGCGCGGTGTTCGGCCGGGGGCAACTCCGCATCGTCCGTTGACAACCCGCGCGAGGGATCGTGGCAGCCGCGAGGGTCGATCTCGCGGGCGCGGGGGGTGGGAACGGGGGGAACCGGAACGACGAGCGGGCAAGGGGAACGGGGAGGGGAAGGGGGGGGGAGAGAGAGACAGAGATAGAGAAAAAGAGAGAGAGAGAGAGAGAGAGAGAGAGAGAGAGAGAAAGAGAGAGAGAGAGAGAGAGAGAGAGAGAGAGAGAGAGAGAGAGATAGAGAGAGAGAGAGAGAGAGAGAGAGAGAGAGAGAGAGAGAGAGAGAGAGAGAGAGAGAGAGAGAGAGAGAGAGAGAGAGAGAGAGAGAGAGAGAGAGAGAGAGAGAGAGAGAGAGAGAGAGAGAGAGAGAGAGAGAGAGAGAGAGAGAGAGAGAGAGCGTGCGTGTCGGACTCTCGGAAGATTCGTTTTTATTCCATTCAGAGGGGTAGCGAGGAGGTAAAAGGGCGATCGTCGAGACGGGAGGTATCGCCGTTTTCGCAAAATCGTTGTCCCGTGTCGTGAATCGGTTCGTCGTCGAACGGAGAATGCCGCCGTGTCGATTCCTACGGACGAGATCGCGATCGTGTATTTCTGGTGAAAATAAAGGCTCGCGGCCTCGTGGCCGTCGTTGTCGTCGTCGTTCACGTCGTCCCGCGAACAGGCTCGTCGCGGTTACGGCTCGTCCGCTTTCAGCTTTTCCGTAGTCGCCGAGATGGTATCGTGTCCCGGTTCCGGTTCGTGAATCCCCATCCACTGACACCTCTTCTGCAGCTCCAGCCGGTACCTGAAGGTTGAAGAGTAAAAAAAGAAAAAACTTTCCCCGTTGGAACCTCACCTCGTTTTTTCAACCGTAACGCGACACGCGAACTTCCTCCCCATCGGCCGATGAAAGATTCAACGATCGGTGATCCTACCTCGGGTGATTGATGGCGTAGATCCACGGATCGATGCACGAGACGGTCTTCGCGAAGAGGGCCGGCAGCATGGTCGAGAACGGCGTCAGCGCTTCTCTGTCGGTCGATGGAAAATGAAACGTGAAAATTGAAAAAAGGAAAAGAGAATGATATATTTCGGTTGCCTCCCTACTGGCAGGCGTATCGCGCGGTTTGCGCGCGATACCTGCTTCGCTACCGATCTCGATCGTTCGATTATCAGATTTTCGGCTCGATTAGCAATCAACGCTTAATCGCGGCTCCGACGCGCCGCTTACGCTTGTAACATGGCGGGCGCGCGCGCGAATCGTACGATCCAATTAAAATACGTAATTGTTTTACGACCGAATAATTCACAATTGCCTCGCGTATAACTCCGGATAATCGTACGATTCTAATTACAAAAACGAGTAACCGATCGCGACGCGCGATCGGGGGTCGCGACCAGCGGGGCCGAAAAGGCAACGTCTCGTAGCCGTACCCCGCGTCGCGGCGTACGAATAGTATCTATGCGCGGTGAGAGGGGTCGATCGCGCGCGCGCGCGGCAGGATGGGTATCCCCGTATCTCGGCTCGAGAACCACGCTCACCGATTACCGAAGGCACCGGTCATCGCCACGATGGCGTACGGTGTCCAGGAGCAGACGAAGAGGAAGAATATGGTGAACGCGACCTTCGCGATTCTCATCTCGGTACTCCTGTCCTTGTCCTGATTCGACACCAGCGATTTCACGTTCATCTTTTTCGCCTGAAACGACCAACTATTAACACCTACCCGGGCATCGACGCGGGCCCGCGCGCGCGTCGTCGTACCTGCTCCCGAAGCATCCTCTCGTGGCGCCGAACGCTCCCGATCAGCTGGGAGTAGAAGTAGACGATGAGCAGCATCGGCAGAGCGTACGACCAGACGAATATCGAGGCGACGAATACCTTCGTGTCTTGATCTTCGCTGAGGAAGTCGAAGCTGCACGTCGTCAAGAATCCTTCTGCGAAGCGAGAACCGATCGTTGAAACGAACCTTCGAGAGAACCTCGCGGGAACGATCAAGGAAGATCGGCGTCGTTCGATAGGCCGACCGGCAACAACCGGGAAACCGAATCGTCGTCGAATCCCCCGATACCGGGCATTTCCGCGGCTAAGGGGGGGGGGGGGGGGGGAGTAGCCGCGGGGGTCGCGTTGGCCGAAGCGGTGCGCGCGAACTGGCACGGGACGCCCAAGTTTACCGCCGTACAACCGTAAATCGAGCTTAGCTTCGAGTCGTTATTCCGGCGAACTTTGCGCGGGTGCGAACTTCCGAGGAGCGATAATGGCTCGAGGGTCACGCTCTGGCTCTGCTGGATCCTGCGCCCCCTACTTTCGCTACTCCCCCCTTTCGGGTTCCGAGCCCCCGCGTTTTTTTCTCTTCCCGGCTCGTCTCGTTCGCTTTCCCGCGATCGACGGAGGAGAAAGGAGGAGGAGAGAAAACAAAAACACGGTTTGCTTCGTCGTCGTCGTCGTCGTCGTCGTCGTCGTCGTCGTCGGTCGGTGGTCTCGTTGTCGGGTTATTCATTTATCGATCCGATACTTTACCTGGGACGTATCGACCCCAGACCCTCGTGAATGGCAGGATCGAGAAGGGCAGCGACCAAAACCAGGTTACGGCCACTATCACCGCCGCCTGCTTTCCATTCAGCCGGCCGTCTATCGGGCAGGATATCGTCCTGCGAAGCATACGAGAACGGGACGAGTTTGCGAGGAAATACAAGCGTAGGAACGGGAACCGGCGCGCCGGTGTTCCGACTCACCTGTATCGGTCGAACGCGATCGCGGCATTGTTTACAGCCGAGCCGATACCGGAAATGCTCCCGAGAGTGGCGTAGATGTCGCAGCCCAGCTGCCAGCCGATCATCCGCTCGAGAAAACTGTTTACTATCAGCATCGGCATCTCCATCGCCATGAGAAGATCGAACAGTGCCAAATTCACGATGAACATGTTCGACGGAGTCCTCAGCGACTTCGACCTGGATAAGAGTAGGAGGGGACCTTGCGCGGAGTCGTGATCGTTCGAGGGGGAAGCGGGGTAGCTCGAGATACTTACGTAGTGAAAATCCAGACCACGCAGCCGTTCCCCACCGCCGACAACACCAGCAGCATGAAGTAGATCAGAGCCAAACCGATGTGCCAATATTTCCCCGGTGCCAAAAAACCTCGCCAGTGAGGATGGACCAGATCCGAATGCTCCGGGGGCACGTTCCATCCCAGGAGGCGTTCCTGCATCTGCTGCACTTGCCTGGAATCAATAAAAACCGAACGATGTACGTCGCGATAGCCCGATCATCGAAGGCTACCGAAGACTACTACGCCGCCGTTCTCTCTCCTTTTGCCGTTCCGCCGCGTTCGCGTCGAAAACCCACGGAAACTCGGCTGCCGCGAAAACTGTCGCCGTCTTTTTTCCTACGACGAAAATTGCACGGAGCCGTTCGTGACGCGAGAAACGAACGTGACGCGGATGAAGTTCCCGGACGGACGGGTGGGGGAGCGGAGGCGGGTGCGGAGGACGACGCGAGAATGCCGTGGAACCGAGTTGCGCGTTGAGGGATTCCTCCTCGTTAGCAGATTCGGTGAAGTTGCTTTGCATATCGCCCGAGGCGGTGGGATACGAGTGGTTCGATGCATTTCCATATTTCCAAGTGTCGACGAGTTTCGACCCCGGCGGCACTCGATCGTCGTTGTTATTCGCGTCAAGGTATCGCCGCGGACGAATCCGTAGCGAAGGGACTTCGGGATCGTCGGGATCTCCCCGATACCGAGCGCGCGCGACGAACGAACGAACGAACGAACGAGATATTGGGAGGGGGGGGGGGGGTCTCTCTTCTGCTTCGCGGCGAATCGAGAAAGAGACGGAAAATTCGAGCCGAGGATTGATCGCGTACTGACCCTTCACCCCCGATATACGCCGCCGCCGTGATCAAGAAAGATTCGTTGTGAAACATGTCCGCTCGTTTCGTTTGATCCTAGTCTTTCGGTAAATTCGCCGCTGCTGCCCAACCCTGGACGATTCGTTCCTCCTTCTCTCTCTCTCTCTCTCTCTCCCTCTCCGTCTCTCTACGCTACGATTCCCGACGTGGCGCGTGTCCTTTGTCGCGGCCCTCGGGGTACGCGTGTAGCCGAGCGAGAAGAACGCCGGGACGAGCAGCCACCGCCGCCGAAGCCCGGTGATAGCCGACGATCGCGTGCCGCCGTAGGAGAAAAAAGGTTCGAAGATGCGAAGTGAGGCGCGGTGCGACGGTTGGAAAGGCGACCCGCTACTCACTTGTTTCGACCTCGCCGGTACCGAGGCTTTTATATCTGGACAAACGAAGATCCCCGGGATGGCGTGCGAGTTGATAATTTAATTCAATTTGGAGATGGGGGAAACCTTTTGTTTTGCTGAGTCTCAACGGTCACGCGACCCGATCGCAAATACCTTTCGTCATTGGGAATCATTATCCGCGAACGGTACGAACTTCGCCTACCGGGTGCGATCGAAACGCGACGCGCAACGGCTCGATCCCGGACGGGGAACATCGACTTGGAGTTGGTCGGTGCGAAGCGGCGACGGGTCGCGCGTCTTGGGGTATCATCGGTGGCGATTCGCGCGTGAAAACGACGAGTTGCCGGACGAACGTGGAAAAGTGCGAGCGCGCGGAGCAGAGACGCGACCGGACTCCGGGGGGAAGATCGTCGAGCCTCGTCGCGGGTGACACCCGCGAGGACGTCCGCGGGAGCGTTACGAGGGCCGAGCCTCGAGGATAGACCGGCCGAATACACGCGCCGCGTGGCTTGGGACGGTTCCAAGACCTTTCGTACTTCGGGGCAGAACCGTCTATCCGCGGGACAGACTTCGTCGGCGAAACTTCAGGCGTTGCCTCGCGCCGCGTCGGCGATTTTTTTTTCTACCCTCCTCGTTTCTTCCCCGCCTGTACGACGACGACGACGACGACGACGACGACGACGACGACGACGACGACGAAAACGTCCGCACCCGTTGCTCGACGATCTTTTCGTTGGCGTAACCAGTCGCGCGCCGGCGAGAGAGACGTTCGTTCGACCCGAAAGCGAACGCGAAACGCGAGAGATAGGGGGAGAGAGCAGTACCTACCCCTAACTTTGCATTCTCCGTATCCGTATTTTTCTCGGGAATATTCATTCGTAGGCACGAGTAAGGATAACAGAAAACATAGAATCGTCGCAAATCGACGGAATTGATTCTACGCGAGGTCGGTCGTCGTCGTCGTCGTCGTCGTCGTCGTCGTAGCTTCGATACGGATTTCGAATCAAATTCGCAAACAGGTACGCGCGATGGAGTTCGTTTTACGCGAGGGTAGGCAACGATTGTTTTTTTCCAACGCTCCGTCGGCGCGAGGCAGAAGAGATACCTTCCCGCATTCTCGGTCGGTCCGTGATTGTTCCCGAGGAAAACAGAGGGGGGAGAAGGGAGAGTTCCGTCCCCCGCGATACTCGAGTCGAGGTTGCGATATCGTTACGAAATAATCCGCACGATTCGAGCGCTCCGACGATTCGCGCGAGTCGAGATCGCGGCGAGGCGGCGGTTTTTTCGCGCCCGCATTTTCCGCGGACTCGGGGATCGCGGGGAACGCGACGGGGCCCGTCGATCGAGTCGGGGTCGTCGCCTCGAACGCGAAGGAGGCTAGCGACGGAGTCGCGCGCGCGGAATCCGTCCCAGGTCGAATATTATCCATGGGAATAGAAAATAGCGCGGAGAGGTTCCTCCCCCGGCCGAGGGAGTTCCCGCGTCCGCGTTCAAAGGATCCCGTTGATATTCCTGACAAACGAACGAAGCTCTCCGTATCGAACGGAAGCGACGGGGAGGCAGAAGAAGTAGATTTCTTCCACGAGTCTAATCCTCGCGTGTTCCACGCTCGTATGCCGCGGGAATACTGGAAAGGCGAACGCCGGGCCGAGCGATGGGAGGAGTGTGTGTGTGAGAGAGAGAGAGAGAGAGAGAGAGAGAGAGAGAGAGAGAGAGAGAGAGAGAGAGAGAGAGAGAGAGAGAGATGAATATCAAGCCAACAACGTCGGATACATCTCGCCGTATCGTTACGCGAGGAATATTCAAAGATACGCGAGGAGGAAGACGAGAACGAACGCGCGCTCGTTCTACCGAGTGTCCGGGAAACGGCGAGGTTGGACCAGGAAATGAAATTTCTCCGGGATTCGTCGATCGGCAGACCTATTCGACGAACGCGAGGCGGACCTCGACGACGATCGATGAATTTTCCCCCGGATCCCGGGGACGATTCGCTACCCGCGGCACGGCGATCCGGGGGCACCCGGTACGCGTTCGTGCGCCGATCCTCGTCGTCTCCGTTCGTTTAGTATTCGAAAAATATCGAAGATATGGAAATTCGAGTAATCGTTCGTCTCTCGAGTCGAGGGGTGGGGGTGATCTCCATCGACGATCGGAATTCACCGACCAATTAGCGTCCACCCGCGTTCGCGATCGTTTACCCGATATTCGATCGTTTGTCCCTCGCCGAGACCCCTCCGAGACTCGACTTTCCACGCTCGCGAGACGACGCGACGCGCCTCGCCTCGACGGTTATTCGTCTTTCGTTCGATCAGCCCGATGCGCCGCGGCGTAGCGCGTACCGAGCGCGAACGGTGCCCCGAGTTTTCGCTCGCGACGAGAATCTCGCCGATTCGCGCCCACGCGTGTTCGCCGGTCGCGGCGGTCGTCCGGCGAGGTACCAGAGTCGAGTATTCGCTCGCTCGCTCGTTATCGCGTCGTCGTCGTCGTCGTCGTCGTCGTCGTCGTCGTCGTCGTCGATGGTAGGAGACGCGCGGAGATACGCGGGCGAATAATTTTCGTCGCGTCGCGACGGGTGCCGTTCGAGGTACGCGGAGAAATACGACTAGTCGAAATCCGTAACGCGAGTCGTAAATTCGCGAGTGATCGATCGGAACTGTAACGATAACGGGTCAACTCGGTTTCGCGTTGCCAATAAACTTCCTCCGAAAGACTCGACGTCCCCACCCTCGCGAGAACGAAGAGCAAACGACGGTAACTGCGGTACCTACGCGGAGCCCTTTCATCATCTCGCGATCAAAAGGCAATTCCGGACGTTATGGAGATTCGAGGAAGAATTCCTCGGAACGTAACGTCGGACCGTCCCACCCGTTCATCGTCGCGGGGCGTCGCCGGGCCCTCGCTCTCGCTCTCTCTCTCTCTCTCTCTCTCTCTCTCTCTCTCTCTCTCTCTCTCGCTCGCTCTCGCGAGAAGTTCGCGTTCGCCGAACTTTCGCGGAAACGAATGAGAGGTCACCGGTCACGGATCAAACCGTTCTCGAAGTGGCGTCGGCGGCGGTGACGCCGATCGATCGGGCGTCGAGTCCCCCGGTCGCCGATTCGCGGTTTCCCCGAACTTTCGAGCGACCCCGATCGACGCTCGCGAACGAATTACGATCGTCCCCCGGCTCTCTCGACGCGCGACACCGATAGGCGCGAGGAACGCGTCGAATATGTAAAATTTCACGCCAAGTTTGCTCCCCGGCAACGGGCGACGCGCTACGTTTTATACGGCTCGACGGTTCTATTTTTATTTATCTTTTGCGACGCCTCGCGTTGTTTTTTGTTTATCTTCCGTTCGATTTTTCTCCTTCTTTCCTCCCCCACCGCGACGTGACCCCCGAGGGCACGGGAGCACGGACGTTTCGGAAGAGACGATCCGTAAGAAGACGTACGTACGTACGTACGGGGATCGACGGAGTCAGCGGAAACGTCCGACTATCGGTTGTCAATTTCCACGCGTCCGACGCGTTCCAAATACCTCGAGCGAGCATTACGAAATTGCGACCGCATACGAGGTTACCGAGACGCGACGAGTTAGCGACGCGAGATCGTGACGCTCGAGGAACCGCGTCGGTGGAAAGGGACGAGCGGAGGAGGGACGAGCGCGAGAAATCGAATTAAAGGCGAAGAAGAGGAAGAAGAAGGGAAGGAAAAAAACGCGCGAGTCCGAGTCGTTGGTCGGGTGAAAAAATAGCCGACTCGTAGAATCCGGAATCGCTTTCGTTCTTTTGACGAGCCGTGATTGAATATCGATTCGAGAGATTTTTAATTTCGCTCCCTCATTGTCCCGCCGCTGCGATACGGTGGGAAGGTTCCAGGTGTCCGCTATACGTCACAGTCAGCCTCAACAATGGCTCGGCTACGGTCGACGGTCGCGTCTCGATCCCTCGATACCCGACGACGAGCGGGAGAACGGTTCTCGCGCCTCGGATCGCGGAGAACGAGAACGTTCGTTGCGTCGTCCGACGCCCGGCGAGAGGTCCTCGTCGCGTACCCCGTCCCCCCGCGGCGCCGGTCTCGCGCGAATCGTTCGCCGAACGATCGCGGGGCAGGGAATCGCGGTGGGCGTAGGAAACTCGTCCGGCACCGAACGTCTCCGGCGTCGGTTTTATTTTCATTTTCCGCGTCGCGATTCGTCTCGCGATAATTCTCTCTCTCTCTCTCTCTTTTTCTCCCGGGCTCGCGGGTGCGCGGCCGCGCGGCGAGGTGTATTACCTTAATTTCACGTTAGATTATACCCAAACGACGGGCACCGCCCCCCGACACAAAGGGATCCTCGCGTTTCGTAGCACGAAAATGCTCTCCATTCAACGAGAATAAACGGATCGTTAAACGGCGCATGCCGTTCGCGTTGCGAGTCGAGCGATTATTTTTTTCCTCCCGAGCTCCGATGATACACCGGCGAGCCGTGAGTCGCGGGGGGCGCGGTGTTTTTCGAAAATAAAACGAGAGGCTCGGCCGAAGCGGCGACCGAGCGAGGAATTACGATCGATCGAGGAAGATCGTCCGCCCTCGAAGAATCCGTCGTCGCAAATAGCAAAACGGTCCTCGGATTTTTTTCCACCCGCTCGCCCCCCTCGTTTCCCACGGTTATCTCCGGTACCGGAAGGATCGTTTGCATCGCGACTATCCGCCGAAACCGAACGGGGCGAGGGACGGATCGTCCGCCCGCTCGTGCCTCCTCTCCCTTCGCTCCCTCGCTCCCTCGCTCGCGCGACCCCGAGGAATGGATAATAATGGAAGGAGAGAGAGAAAAAAAAAAGAGAAAATACTCATCGGACTACCGACGACGCCGATCCGAGTATCCATCTCGTCTCCCGGATGCTCGAATCCATTCGACGTTACGACAAAGTTCTCGAATCACCTCGGGAGGACTTCCATCCTCCCGATCCCCCGCAGGATCTCGTCGCGTCTTGTTTACCACCGCGGGACACCTAATCCGTCATCGTTCCACCCGCCGCGGCGGTGGCGCGTTATCGAGGGTAACGCGTTCGTACGTACCCGACCACCCACCCGATCCTCCGCCCGCTGCACCCGTAAACCGACCTAGAGGAAAAGTAGATTACCCTGCCGGGAGCAATTTTCAATTCGACCGTCCGACCAGGTGACGTAACGCGTTGCCTCGATACATCGCCGCGTTACGATCGAGAAATGACCGCGTATAACGCGACGCTGACGCGCGTACCGCGGGGGGATCGCGCAGGTGTAATAAAAAAACGTACGGATGCGAGGAAGGAACGTTGATACGCGTCGTGAATATTCGAGCGACTCGGGAGTGCGTATTCCCATCGAACGGAACGAGGGGACGATAACGCGCGCCCCGATCGCGCGATACGCAAATATCAGAGTCGAGACAATGATCGCGAGAACCGGCAGGGTCCGCGATTAGCGGTCGCGGCTGCCGCGAATACCGAAGTTCCGGTATCGGGTGGATATCCGCGACTCGTCCCGTCGATACGCATCGGCGAGGAAGGCGAAACCGCGAGAGACGCCACCGACGCGAGTAGCGGGGCAATTCGAGGGGGGGGGGGGGGGGGGGTGGAATGTGGTAACAAAAGGCGTACGGCGCGATTGCACGGAGGAGCAAGGAGGGGGGGGGGGGGATACCGCGAGACGGTCGACTCGTACGCGCGGTCCACGGACGAGGGAAAGAAGAGGGAGAGTATACCGGAGTCGTGAATTACCACGCGAATAACAACGACAATAACGGCAACGACAACAACCACGACAACGGCATACGGCGGTGCACGTGCCGCCGAGCGTAGGCTTAATTTCGCCCGGGGCTCGTCCCTCTTACGGTCGGGTATTACTCGCGGAGCTATACCTACGTCGGCGACCGGTTCTCTCGTTCGTACGCGGGGCAGTTGAATTGCCCCGGGGATACGCCATCTTTTGTTTCGGAACAATGGCCCTCGAAGATGGCGAAAGCGGCGCGGTGGATCGGGGCTGGATACAAAAGCATGGTAAGCTGACAAAGTGCCCGCGTCGCGGTCGGTACATCGCCGCGATGGAAATAGGAAAACGCGTTCGTTTTCCCTTTACGTACGTGCCCCTCGACATTTTCCCGTTTTTCCGTTTTTCCGTTTTTGCGCGATTCTAACCGGTTCCTTTGAACGACGTGCCGCGGCGCAACCTCGATGACAAAAAGAGAGACGCGGGGAAGCGAAAAGACACGACGGTCGTATCGACGAGGTAGAGTAACTCGTCTCGTTCTCTCGCTCTCTTTCAACTTCAACTTCGACTTCTGTTCTCTCTCTCTCTCTCTCTCTCTCTCTCTCGTCGTGCCGTCGCCGTTAGCCCCGAATGACCGTTCGCCGAGTCTCGCGTCGCATCGCGATTCTACCATCGAGGCTTTGCCGTCTGGCAATCTCCTCCTCTTCGGCTCTCTTCTTCTCCCCGCCGCTCGCCCGGTTTTCGGCGGAATTCGGGACCGATCGGTTCTCGCGAAATATTTCTGCGGATCATAGACCCCGAGCCCGTTCGACGCGACCCGGAGCGAGGAACGGATGTCGCGCGGCTCGCGCGCCGCAATCGGTAATGATCCTGGGGGACGGCTCCCGATGCGACGCGGCCGGGGGATACGAACGCGCGTCTCGGAAGGAGAGAAAGGCGAGCTACAGAGAGAGAGAGAGAGAGAGAGAGAGAGAGAGAGCGAGTGAGAAAAAAGAAAGACGGAGAGAGGAGCGAGACTCGGAGGTTGTTCGCGAAAAGCTATTCGCGTTCGGTACATTTCAATTCGCCCTCGAGATATAACCCCGTTCCTCGAGATGCTCCGTCGTAAAGTCGGCGGTTCCCGATGAAATAGGATCCCAGTTCCGCGCGATCTTCGTAATTCATTGGAATTTTACTCGCGATGATCTGCTTCCTCTCGCATCCGCGAGCCTAGCCTCGGGCGGATCAACCCTCGTCCCCCGCTCCTCGCCGCGCCGTCGAGGGAGAACAAACGAGAAAATAACGAAAGCCTTCCCCATCCCGATTGATCTCTCGCGGCGGTGGCCGAGATCATTTCCCGCGTCGCTTCACCGACGACTCGCCGGGTAGGCTCGCGGAATTTCGCGAGATTTTCCAAATTTGCTAACGCTGCGTTCGCGTGGCGAAATTTCTACGAACTCTCGGCGACGCGGCGCCGTGACGAGAAAGACGGGGAACGAGGAGGTTCGATCGCGACCGGTAAGGCCGCAGGGGGGGGGGGGATGTACGCGTCGTTCGAAAGATCGAACTCCGGGTAATCGAATGATCCTAGGTAAACGCGACACGATCCTCCTACCAAACCGAACGACGAGTCGAGATTCGGCGGGCGTGGACCGAGGATACCTTGAACGAAACGAGAAGAAAAAGTCCCGGTAAAGTAGCGGGAACAAAGGGGACACGGAAGAGAAAAATACCACAACGAGAGGCATGTGCCCTTGAACCGAACGAGTCTCTCTCTCTCTCTCTCTCTCTCTCTCTCTCTCTCTCTCTCTCTCTCCCTCTCCCTCTCGCTCCACGCTGCATTAGCATTTTTCTATCTTACCGCGAACGCGCTCTTCGCTTTTCCAACGCGCGCGAAAGTCTTACCCGAGGAGAAGTTTCCTCGGCGAAGCGCGACCCATCCGCGCTTCCCCCCCGTCATTTCGTAGGACTCGTCGATCGGGATCCGGATCGCGAAACGATTTCCGAGTCGGGGACTCGCCAGCGACGATGATCGCTGTTTCGAGTTGTAGCTCGAAATTTTTTCGTCAGCTACAATTGCCCGGTAACTAATTATACTAATTGGCTCGTGTAATTACCGTCCCGTTTAACTGGCGTTTACCTCGTTCTTCCGTGTAACGAGCGTGAATCTCACCCTCCGGAGTCGGCGAGCTCGCGCCGTCGACGTTCTTATATATAAACGTGCCGTTGAATTTTGAGCGAAGGAAAACACGTCGACCTCGCAAAAGTCACGTACGCGGGCGCGCGCGACTATCACCGGTCGGGGTCCGCAGGGAAGAAGCGCCGATACCACGCCGATATACCAAGTAGGGCGCGTGAGAATTTGTTAGT
>OZ018308.1:20037470-20052865 GCA_963969455.1 Arge pagana | reverse complement strand
CTATCGCGGACGAGCATCCCGATGGAACGAATCTTTCCGTTTTCGTTCTCCGCCGAGAAGCCCGGGGAAACGATTCCGACGACGACGTCGAGGTTCTTTTTTTTCCCCCTCATCTCGCGTTATCTTTGGCGAGGCATTCGTTCCGGAGACGCCCGGACGCCGGCGATGCCTCGGTAACTTCATGCATAAAGATACGGGGGTACGGTTAATTTAACCACTCTTCCCTCGCTCAGCTTTCGAGAACATTTCGGGAACGACTCGTTTCATTTTCATTAATACAGAGGGGCGGGCGCGGGGAAAGCAATGGAATTCCGCGATCCCCGGGATTTTTCGACGAAAAAAAAATCCCCTTCCCTTTCTTCCCTTCTCCTTCAACCCCCGAGCCGTGCCGCGTCGCCGTGCTTCCGTCGCGTTTATCCCGCGGGGGAGGTAGAACCGGGAACGAGCGGGCCTCGGCGGGGGGGGGGGGGGGGGGGTCGTCGTTCGAGCCGTGACCGAGTCCGCGTCGCGAATACCGGGGACGGGCTATTCGATTCGCGATCCGTATCGCGGTCCGGAACAAGCGCGGTGATCCGCGCGGGGGAATCGCGTTGATTTTTCATTCCCCTCGGATTTCCTCGCAAAGATGCGTGCAATTGAGAAACCCGGGCGTTTTTTTCGCCACGCAATTTCCTGTCTGCTCCGCGATAATGAATTCCGCCTCGAATCGCGGCGAATATACGGGACTCGCCGTCGCGCGGGTCTCGCCAAACGGGACGGCGTCGTCGTCGTCGTCGTCGTCGTCGTTTCGCGGTGCGACGTCGTAATTCGCGCGCGAAACTCGAAAGCTCGGGCACTTAATCGCCGGCGGTCGTTCCGGCGGTTTCGCGGGATCGAGGAGGACTCGCGCGCGGGGATCGGCACACTCCTCGACGGGGGAACGAAACGTGGCAAATCCGAGGAGAGTTGCTCGACGCGCCGCCACCGTCCGAGACCATCCCCGTGGCCGAGATCGATCGGGCACGAAAAACAAGCGAGTCGGGGACTCGTCAATCATGGCGATCGATGCGACAGCTCGTAGAAATATACCGTACGTACGCCACGCCGTGTCGGAACGAACCGCGTCGCGTCGCTCCCCGGACTAATTTCAAACGCGAGCGCATCAGTTTTCGCCGAGGTTCTCGACCTCGTCGAGGTGATTTATTAACGTTCGGGCGGAGCACGAATAACCGGAATCGATGCTCGCGAGCGTATTCCGCGCGATTCGCTCCGTTGGTAGTCGTCGTCGTCGTCGTCGTCGTCGTCGCGCCGCGCGGGGTCTTCTTATTTTTAGCAGAGATCCTCGACCGGATATACACCCGCGTTGGAAACCGTCGTGGAAAATGGTACGCGGTAGATTTACAGCTTCGAACTTTCCCTTTACCCCGACTTTTTTTCGCACGCCATGCGTGCCTTCGCGGGGGGGTGGCGCGTGCATCACGAAAAACCGCCGCGGATACGTATTTGACGAGTTTTCTCTCACTTTTCCGGCGTAAATCGTCGAGCTTCGCCTCGTTTTGAAAAATTCGTGCCTCGACCGATCGGTGGATGGCACGGCAAACTGGTCGTGGGAAATCGTATCGTACGATCGTTCGAAGGAAAAGCGGCGTCTGCGCTCTAGCGGGGGCTGGGCTCTCGCGTCAGATTTTCGCGTACGGTTCCGTTACCCCGTTTCCCGGTCGCGAACCGGTAAATCGCGAACGTCGAAGCATCGCCTTCGGTACTCGACGTAGTATCGCGAAGACCCGATGATTTTCCACGGGTCAACGAGGACTTTGTTGTACGCTGTATCGTGCACCGACGGCCCCGAGGTCGACGAGCAAACGTTATTCGGGAACGGGGGTGGATGTATCCGCTTTTATCTTTATCTCGATGGGCTTTCGCGAGGCCGAAAATAAAAGCGAGAGACGACGCCGCCGCCGCCGCTCGCCGGGCTCGATGCAAATGCGAACGTGAATCTTGCGGACCGATCGTTGCCTTCTGAAATTCAACTCGAGAATATATTTCATTCGGGCGTGAATCCGGACTTAATCAAAGAAATATATTTTTTGCGAGAGGGAGCGCCCACGTCGGTGTAAGATCTATCCCCGATCCTCTCTCCGCGTCTCCGACGAGAATACGCCCCGGCCTCCTTCTCTCTCCCGCCCCCCTCCCCCCCCTCCCCCCCCTCCCCCTCCCCCCTACCTCTTCCAGGGCGAGTGATCGAGAGCAGAAAATGGGATCCTTCCGAATGTTCCATCGAACGTTCTTTCGCGCCGCGACGAAGCGATGGGAACGTAAAGAGATACATCGACCCGCGCGATATCCGAACGCGCGCGCCGCCCCGGCCCCTCTATCCCACGCGTGATCCCGTCGTCGTGTTTCTTGGGTCATTACCTAACACGGTTCCCAACGAAGGTGAACCGCGCGTTATGTTGCTAGGCTAATAGAGACTAACGACCACTCTCCCAACCGCGCGTGCATCCACCTCTCGTCGCGAAATCATGAACGATAACGCGCGAGCGTTTCTCGTCCGCGGATCGCGTCGTCGTCGGGTTACCACCGACACCACCACCGTCACCTTTACATTCCCCTCGCACACGCTCGATCGGGCGAGAGATCGTCTGTCGCGAACCATCGGAGCTCTGTAAACTCGAAATAGTATACCCGCGGGGATAAAACCTTGGCGGAAATGTACATTCGAAATGATAAATTTCAAACTTGAAGATTTATTCTCGACGAGCATCCGAAAATCATCCGACGGATGCGAGACGTATCGATGACAGACGGGGGCGTCGACGGTTCGATGGAGTGACGCTCGTCCGACGGGTTTCCGATCTTACTACTCGTTTTTCCTCGCGCTTCGCCGGGGCGTCCCGAAAAAATATTCTCATCGCGAGCCTCTCGTCGGCGGCTGCCTCGTTCGTGCGTCTCGGCGTACACGCGCTAAAAAACGTTTCAACGTCGCGCGAAGTTTTCGAATTTTTGTGCAAAATGTTTTTAGTACGTTGATACGACACTTTCGTTAGCGTTGTTCGAACAGTCCATTTTTCAACCCGCTAAAATCTCAATTCTCAAGCTCGGGTAACGTTGGTGCGCGTTATTTTTCTTACACGGAGCCGCGTTACTTTATCGGCGCAAACGGAACGCGTTGAAATACCGTACATTTCGAGTCAAAAAAAAAAAAAAAAAAAAAATCGTCGACGCGAATCGGGGCGACGAGTCCATCGCCGCCCAACGACGAGAGGTCGTTACTATTTGGGAAATCTAGGCTAAGGATTCGCGAGCGAACGCCTCGCAAATCCGAGCAGAAATTCGAAACCGACGGACGGACGAGACGCGTCCCGCCGTTTCATCTCACCGATCTCTAATTGCGTGCTCGTCTACGAATTGGCCCGTGCGCGAACCGAATACTAATGGATGTACGAGAAATTGCTACAACCGCCCTATACGGAATAATATAATTGATCGCTCGGAAGCTCTCCGGATCATCGACGAACCGGGATCCGTTCACCGAGCGGAACGAAAAGAATCCCCGAAAACGAGACGCGAGCGTTCGGGGCGCGCGCGATCGGGAAACGTTTCTGTCCGCCGCGTCGTCGAGCCAAAAGACACCGAATAATCGCCGAGGGAGGATGCGATTCGGCGATGCTCGTTTGCTACGCGCGTTCGAATTAATTAGGGCGGATTCCGCCTCCGCCTCCGCCGTTCGGGTGCGTCGTATCGGTGACGTTTGGCTCGATAAGCCCGGAGGAGGTGACTCGTACGGACAATTTCCTTGCCTCGCCGATACGATCTCGGTTAATTATTCGCGCGTTCCATTCGAGCCCGCGTTGTTGCCGCGGCTGTTGTTGTTGTTCGAGCGCGAGCCGTAATTCCGTTCACCGCCCGACCCGATACGGGACGCGTACGCGTAAACCTGCGGTTTTTCTCTCGCCGTCCCGCTTCGTCGGCCGCAACAAACGCGCGCGACCGTGCTCCGCGTACTTTTTTCTTTCTCGTTTTTTCTTTTCTTTCCGAAGAGCTACGAGCGACCGACCAAGTTCCTTGGTAGGAACGCATCCGTTCGCGACTGTATTCCGGGTCTTTTCACGTTTACGACGAAAACTCACCGCACGTCTTTTCCGATACTTTTAACGAGATACCACGAAACGCGATACGACCGCCGACAAACAGCAAGACTCCGCGAGTATCGATCCTCGTTACGAATATGTTCGCGCATTTTCATTCCCACCGACTCGTCTACCACCTATCAGGGGACTCTCTCTTAGTTTTCACTCCGTCGCGTATTCTCGTCCCCCCGTAAATACCGTAAATACGGTATACGCCGCTCGATCGCTCGTATCTCGCGAGTGCATCGTTGCAGGGGGGGGGGGGGGGGGGGCGAGACGGGCCGCCGCCGAACGGGTTCGCGTCGTCGTCGGCGTCGTCGATTTTGGAAACCCGGTCGGAAGCGACGGGAATGGGGGGGGGGGGGGGAGGAGGGAGCTCGCGCGGGATCGCGTGTGGCTCGCGAGGGTCGCGGGTGCCGCGGGCGATCGGGAAAGGTTCGTAATCGCGTGCGTAATCGCGTGCGCGAGGCCGCGACACGACGCTCGGTGTTTATCGGCTCGAGGGTCGGTGTAGCGCCGCGAGGGTCCGCGGAGGGACTTCCGATCTTTGGCGTGACCGAGAGCCACGCCGTCGGTGCTGCGTACGAGCGTACGCGTTCGGAGACTCGGGCGAACATTCCGCCGCCGCGTGTTACTTCGGGCGCGTTCTACCGGTCGTTTTTCACGTGTTTTACGGTTATCGATTGCTCGCTCCCTAACTCCTACTCCCTACTCCCTGCTCCCTCCTACCCTCCTAACCCGGGGTTCTCTCTCGACCGCACGACCCTTACCGGTGTTGCGGCTCGTGAGTCACCACCGCGCGGGACGACCAGACAACTCCGCGGCTACGCGCGGAAACGGCGAAACGGCTCGACGTAGAAGAAGAGGTAGAGGAGGGAGGGAGCGAGACGGAGAGAGAGAGAGAGAGGGAGCGAGAGAAAGGCGCGAGGCCGAAGGAAAGAAAAATAAAAGTAAAAAACGAGCGGCGCGAGGCGAGGAGCGGGGAGTTGCCCACGCTTCGCAACGCGAAGCGTTAATATTAATTACCGACTCGCATGCACTCGGACTGTAAAAATTCAACCCTCCGTCGGTCGAACGCTCGTGGTATACCCGCGGGTCGAAACACTTTTCAAGTATTCACGGAGTCGTAAAGAATAAAGGTTAGCGGTCACATCGGTCACATCGGCGATAAAATAAGGAGGGATCTCGAGCGAGAAAAAGATCGCGAGCGCGATGATCGGGAAAAACTTTGGCTCCGGCCTCGCGTTCGTCTTCGGGGAGCATCCGTCGCGGCTACGCCGCTCCCCCTCGACCGCTCGGTCGCTCGGTCGCGCGCTCGTCAATTCGAACGGGGTACGCCTGCGGATGACATTCGCGCGGCGTCGCGATAACGCCGGGACTCGACGTGACGCGAAGCGTCGATCCGGGCGCGTTTTCGAGAGGCTGGACAATCCGGGCACGAGGTATCAGGCGTACGGGGATCGTTCGAAGGGTCGTTAAGTACCTCGAATCGAACCGACAACGTCCGACAGATCGGTTGATAGATAGCGCTTGGCGCGGATCGACGTGCGGTAAGCGGGGCGCGAGGTGTCGCGAAAAACGATTCTCTCTCTCTCTCCCTCCGCGTCTCTCTCCTCTCTCTCTCTCTCTCTCTCTCTCGATCCGTTCGTCGCGCGGACGGACCACGGCGGTCGCGTATAATTTCCGGTTGCGGGTGCTCCGCGTTATCCACGGCGCGTTCGACGACCACCGCGAAACAACGGGGCGCGATGCGCTGCCGCGCGCGTGTTCTACGCCCCGTCGTTCGCCTGCAACGCGGTCGTGAAAAAGAGTCGAGTCGAGTCGCGTCGAATTTCGGAGGTTCCTTGGAAAAAGCGAAGAACGAAAAAAAAAAATACGTTCTAGGATCGCGCGGGCGCGTATATGTACCCACGTTAGACGTGTACGAGAGAGACGCGGATCCGAGAAGGTCGCACCGTCGCGTACACGCGCGGAGGCCAGAGAGAAGAGGCAGATGCGCGGATTCTCGGAGGCGGTTCGAGGCTGTCTAACGCGGCTGACAATGAGAAACGTCCGCCCGGAACGGAAGGTACTCTCTCGACCTTCTCAAATATTTAGACTCTCGGCGAAGGCTTCGCGCGGGAGTCATCGCAGTCTCGCGGGCAACCTTCGCGATGCTGTCAGGCGAGTTCCGTCTTCCCCGTTCGAACGAAGCCACCCAGCTATTTTCGAATGGCTGGTAAACATCCGAGGGAGCCGAAGAGCTCTCTCTCCCTCCCTCTCTCGCTCTCTCGCTCTCTCGCTCTGACTCCGGGGCGCGAGAAATGCAAGACTTCGGCTAGGCTGCTGCGACGAGCTCGATGTTTCTCGGAACGTCCCGCGATCAGTTATGATCGTTATTTCTCTCGAGCGCGCGTCTGGAAATACGCCCGTACGAAAGGACTACGCGGGTGCATCTACGCGTTCGTCCTCGCGCCAACGTTTTTTCTTTCACCATCCGACTTTACGTAGCCTCGGAGCCTCCCTCGGCCGCCTTCCCCTCGACGACTCCTCTCTGGTCCGACGCGAGAATACGGATCATCGCTCTCGGCCGACGCGACGCGGAGTCGTGCTACTGGTACAACTACGTCGCCTGCAACTGCACCGTAAGCCGGATAGGCGCCGCGCGGGGAAGGGGGATATGCTCGTTCCGCGATCGGCCCGAGGTCGGTCGCCGATATAGGTAGGCGACGGCAGGAGCAGCCGGGTTTATCAATTAACGGACAGCCGGGTGGACGAGCAGCGATCACCGCGTTCAACTTCGGCGCGATTCCCAATCTAAACTTCGCCCCGGACGCGATGCCTTGCCTTACGGCTCGAGGTGGGCCGCAAACGAAGCGGGGAAGCCGCGTCGCGAGATTGCATTGGATCGAACGGAAACGGAGGCGAGAGAGATTCGTTTCGCACCCGGGTACCGTGCAACGGACAACGGACAACGAACATCGCGCGGGTCGTATCGCGGAGGACGAAAATTCTTGGCAATTTCCACTACTTCCCTTATCCCGAATTATCGTCGCTCTTTTCACGGCACGCGAGGTCGCAAACTTCTCAGGAGCGCTCGCGTACCGCTCCTCGTCCCTCCGCCCCCCGCAACGGCATCGAGTTGGAAATGGGGGCAGTTGAAAGGGCGGAAAGCCCGTGTTGGGAAAACGGCTAGTCGGCCGATTAACCAGACACGATTGGGGGATTATGATTGCTCGGTTGTCCGGTGGCGATCACCGCTCGGAAAATCACGGTTGTCCGCCCCACCTCGGACTAAAGTCCGTCGCGCGCGGGAGCATGGTGGAAGGTGAAAGGAGCGAGGTCTTGCCGTGGGTAAGAATCTTCGGGCGGAACGAATCTTTGCCGGGGATAGTCGGCGGAAAATCTTTGCGAGATAAAAGATCCGAACTTCTTCGGAGGTGACGCGGCGAGAAAGATAGGCGGCGGATGACCGGGGAGATTCCCCTGCCGAAACGTGCCTTACCCTTTCAAATTCGGATGAGGAAAAATAATAGCTTCCCGATTGTTTGCATCGTATACTCTGGTGCGCCCCCCCCCCCTCGCTCTCGCTACTTCGCCTCCGTCTCCCCGAGAATCATCGGATCCTCTCCGAGCTTCCGGGAAAATCGAGGCCCTTCCCGAGCCAGGTCTCGGGGTTGGAAAAACGCGAGGAGCCCCGCGCGGTCGTGATTCGGGCCTATACGTTCGCGATGGTGGGGTTTTTGCCCGTTTCCTCCCTCGCGGAAGCGATATCTATCGGAGGCTGCGGAGAGGTCGATCGGAAAAAAGTTGGAATGCGGAAAAAAAGGTGACACCGTTGAACCCGTTCGAGCGGCAGCGGCAACCTGTTGCGTCGCGAAAGATCCCCGTAAACTTGATATCGTACGAACTTAAAAACGGGGAAGAGATAACCCGCGCGTTATCACGCGGATCGGGATTCGAATTCGGAGAACGCGCGCGGATCGATGACGCGTGTCTGGCCTGGGGCGAAATTATAGCCGATTCAGCGTTTTTCCGGCAGGTCCGTTCGCGCTGCGCGATTCGACGTCGAATCTTTTCATTTTTTTTGTCTTCGGAAATCGTTCGTTGCTCCGAGGACGATCGTACGAGGAGATTCGGACGATTCGCCGCGGGGATCCGCATCCCACGAAACTGTAGAAAGACGAAAGACGAAGCCGAAAGACGAAAGACGAAAGACGTTTATTCGCGCGACCAACCGATGCAATGTTTCGATCGCGACGCTACGGGCGAAGAAAAAAGGGACGGAAGGAGAAGGAGCACGAGGAGGAGAAGGAGAGAAGAAACGATCCAAGTTCGGTCGACGAACATGTTCTCGAATTCTCCGGGCGTTTTCTCTCGGTACGCGCCTCCGGGGCTCTACGTACGAGCCGAGCCGACGAACGTATACGGTCAACCCGTATCGTCTTATTCGATTTGCGAACGGCTACGCCGCTCATGTTTTATTTATTCATGTTAAACTCATCGGAAACTCGCCTCTCTTAAAATTTCATATTACCCACTTCCGACCGGCGATATCGATATCAATATCAATATAGATATTTCCACATGGTTATGCGACGGACGGCGATGGAAATGCACTTACCCGACGATCCTCGGCTCCCTGGAATATCAAAGAGTCGCGAAGTTGGAGGGGGCGAGTAAACACGGCCGAAGCCGGTTTCGCCGACTTTCTTACGTTCGCTTCCTTACGACTTTATAGGGGCTCGTTATTATTGTCCCTACTCCCCTCCTCGCCGACCGCCCATCTACCGACTTCGTTTCCGCATCCTCTGTTGCTATTTCTCTCTCTCTCTCTCTCTCTCTCTCTCTCTCTCTCTCTCTCTCTCTCTCTCTCTCTCTCTCTCTCTCTCTCTCTCGCAATGATCGCTGATTTATACTTCTACTTTGTTACATGCTTGTTTTTTTTTTTTTCTATGTACGACGTCCTCCTTTTCTCTCTCTGTCTACGTTTCAGACTCGAGATTAAAAGACTCGTAGGAGAAAGTTAAAACGAATAGAGGACCGTTTTGCCGTACAGGGGGTATTTTTTGAGGTTAGGTTCGATAATTTGGAAGATTCGAACGAATGTTTAGGTACGTAGATGGTTAACAAAACAGTCTGTCCAGACTCGTTGTCAGGGGTTCCAAAAACGCGAATGGCTGGTGAAGTTTAATTTTCTACAGGTAAAAACGGTCCGTTAAGCGATTTTCGAGGCGTTTCCGAATCGAGGGCGAATTTCGTTGGTGGATTCGGTTTCAGCTCGTCAAAATACATGGGATTACGGGGATCTAATTCCCAGATCGGGGTACTTTTTTCTTTTCGCGGGGCTGCGTAATTATCCGCTCGGATAGAGAGATACGAATACGCGAATACGAATACAGAGCGTCGCGCTCACGCGTCCCCATGCGTGTCGAAACTTTGCAAACTTTGTAATTGAACGTCGCGACGAATGGAATCACGAATCAGCGATCGTCGTCGCGCCGAGCATCGGGTGGGGGTAGGTGCAAATTAGTTCGAGATTCGCTTTCGCGTAGGTCGGCGTCGAGAATTCACGCGCGAACGATTCGAGCGCGTGAAATCTGGCTTGGTCGCGCGTGCGAGGGTCGGGGACCGCGCGCGTCGAAAAAACTACGAATCGATTTCCATCAGGTCTCGGAGCCGAGATCGCCGACGCACGTGCGCGGAGTCTCGGGTTAATTCGCGCGTCGTCGACGACGAACACTCACCCGTCTGACCGGCGAGGAAGACGACCAGCACGAAGACGAAATCCATATCGAAGATCGAGACCCGGGACCTCGGAACCTCGGCGGCGTGCCGGTTCCTCATTCCATCGAACGTTCCGAACGCGCGTTTCCACGTCGTTCCCGAGGCGATTCGTCGATCGTTTCAGGCTCCTTTCACTCCCGACGGCTGCTCGTCCCGTTCCGCTGCATCCTCGTCGCATGTACGGAGAATCCCGCTCCCCCGCTCCCCCCTCGAGGGCACGTCGAGCCGTCGCTCGTCTGTGTATCCGGTCGAACGCCCGCGAATCTCCGACTCGTCGGCTCGACGATGCTGGACGAGAAAGAAAGAGGGCGCGAGAAGGCGATATCAGGTACGTTCGTCGGATGCGATAACGCGGTAATAATTATCGTACGAGGTATCGAAGCACGGCATCGCCAGCGCGATAATCGGGCGAAACGAATAGCACAGGCGAGGGAACGGAAACGGAAACGGGAACGGGGAGGGGAAGGGGAATTTCTCTCGGTTATGGCGTATCGTATCGTATGGCGAATCGGATAATTGGATGTGTCAGTTCAATCGGGCGAAAACACGCCGGCTTTGAATTCACGTTACACTTTGATGCTTCCGCGCAGACGAAACGCCCGCGGCCCCGTCGACGCGAACGATAATCGCTCGATAATCGAAAAGAGGAACGAACGAAATCGCGAGCCCGCGCGCGTCCCGAACCGTTTGAAAAATCATCTCCGTCGACGCGAACGATCCGACGGAGATCCCCCCTCCCCCCTCCCTCCTCCCTCCTCTTTTCTTCCCTTCGTACGAATTTGTCAACAACGTCGAAACTCGACCGTACGTTCGCAATCGTCCCGACGACACGAGAGAAACGTAGGAGCTACGAACGACAAACGACGCCGACGACGATGGGAGGAGGGGGGGGCGATTTCCCCCGAAGATCCCGAGTATCGTCGCGATAACAGTTTCGATTGCTCTTTATCGCGGGCACGCGAATGCCCTCGCGCCGAACAACGATCGGCCGTACCATCGCGCTCGATTACGCGGGACAATGTATTCCGAGGAAACCGGCGATATACCGAGATAACCCTTCGTTAACGAACGAACCGAGCCGCTATCGCGAGACGAGCTACCGTTCCCCCGTCGCCGCCCCCTCCCCCCGCCCCCCCCCCGTATTCCCGCGATTCGAGGAACCCGGACGAGAGAGGTTCTTTCCGTTGCCCACGCGGGTCCGGGGATTTCGGGATTTCGGAGACGCGCCGCGCGCTCCGACGATCGTCGGGGGTAAGAAAATTGTCCGAGAAAAGTGTCCGATCGACCGAGAGGAGAGAGAGATCGTCGAGACGACGTTAGTGGAAAAATCAAGCGTCTCGCTCTTTCCTTCTCGCCCGGGATCCTTTTCGTCTCGTTCCGTGGGCAGACGCGGTACCTTGTTCGACGCACTCGTTGCACCGCGTTTCGTCGGGTGTACGACTCGAAGGTCGAAAGATCCGAGGAAAAATCCGAAACTCGCGCGAGCGTTTTGGTCCGAACGCGGAAAACTTCGCCTCGATACGGTGGCCGTCGCCGTCGCCGTCGCCGTCGCCGTCGTCGTCGCTGTCACGGGCGGCCGATGCCGACTGCGAACGAGAGGGAAACCGTGCCAGCGACGAACTCCCCGTGGGTCACCTGCGCGGCTGCGTATCGCGCGCTTTCGCTCGCTCGCTCGCTCGCGCGCTCGCTCGTCCTCCTCTTCTCACCGCGTCGCACGGGCGCACGCGCAGCCACGGGCGGACAGAGCCGCGGCGGAGCGTACGGAAACCGCTACGCGAAATCAATGAGAATCGCCGTAATTAATCACGCCGAGATTACCGATCGCGAGAACCGCGCTCGCATCGCGATCGTTCGTTGTTTCCTTCGCCCCTCCGATGGACGAGCTTCCGCGAGGTACGAGGGGGGGGGGGGAGGGAGATCGGCAACGTTTCGATGGGACGCGCGAGAAAACGGGGAACGCGCACGCGCGCGTATATTTTAATTACGCGGAATATCTTGGCCCCGTGTTTCGGAGGCGATATCATCTCACGCGAGGGCAAAGCCCACGGCGAAGGTGAAATTATCGATCTCGAAGCCGGTAATCGAGTCGAGATACTCGGGTAAAACAGAAGGCTACGCGGTACGTGCTCGCGAAACGAATCGGGCGACGGAGATCCAACGGCGGGGCCGGGGGCGCGGGACGCGCGTACGTACGTACGTCGTTGGGCGGATACGCGACGGGTGCCGCGCGGAAGAAAACGGCGAAGGGCGGGGGCGGATGGGAACGGGGGCATCGCGGAATAGCGGGGACATCGCTCGACGATCCGACTCGACGCGAGTTTTCGGGGAAAAAAGAGGGGTCGAGGCGGGGGGAAGGTCGAGGAGAGGAGAGAAGAGGCCGCCGACGGAGTTTTCCTCTCGGCAACGAAAGCCGATTTGCGAAACGGAGTCGCGCGAGAGAAGGTCACCGACGAGCGGATGGAACGAGTCGCGCGACGCGACCCGAGGTGCTGGGAAGCCGACCCGGGGGGACGCGAACGAGACGCGTCCGGATGCTTCTGAAAATTGGCAACGAGAAAGATGCGTTTTTTTTGAAATTTCGACCGGGAATCGATCGTCGACGAGTTTTCCTTTCAACGTTGCTCTCGCTCTCTCTCTCTCTCTCTCTCTCTCTCTCTCTCTCCGCGCGCGATAAAGGTCGCGCGGCGAAAAAAGCGGCGGTCTATTTTTATCACGTACGCGGGCGAGGCCATCAAATATTTCCTACTCGATTCCGACGCGGACTAATCAGTCGACGCGCGATATCGAGAGGCGCTTTCGATCGCCGCGCTCCGGCCACCGGCCACCGGCCACCGGCCACCGCGTATATTCCATTCAACAAGTTCGTCGAATTCCCCCGGTCCGGCCCGGCTTGCCGCTCGGTTTGCCCCGCGGTTCATTCGCGGTCCGCTCGCCCCGCGATCGACCGATATTTTTATTCTTCTTTTTCTCTTCCCGCTCACCGATCCTCGTCAGCCCGGTCGCGTTTATTTTCATCTCGCGCATTTCCGGCAACGGGCGCCCGTTAACCGAGACCCGAACTCGCGTTGTAACTCCTTCGAAGCCCGACGCGACGAGCTCGCCCGATTAGCGAAACGTTCGTCGAGAGAGAGAGAGAGAGAGAGAGAGAGAGAGAGAGAGAGAGAGAGAGAGAGAGAGAGAGAGAGAGAGAGAGAGAGAGAGAGAGAGAGAGAGAGAGAGAGAGAGAGAGAGAGAGAGAGAGAGAGAGAGAGAGAGAGAGAGAGAGAGCGGACGAGCAGCGAACAACGAAAGTCGCGTACGCGCGGGCGAGCTTCCCCCGACCGGGTCGAGGGTCGCGTCTTCTCCGGCTCGCTTCTCTCCCTTCGGGGAAATCTGTTCTCGCGCGCGGGGAGGGAGCTCGTTTTTCCGACTCCGTTCCGATTCTCCTCGGGCCGGTCTCTGGCGGTGGGCGGTGGTTAAATTCGATTGAAAAAGAGCGGAACGGGGAATTAAGCGGATGCGACGAGTAAACCAACGCGACTCGACGCGGCGCGAGGCGTCGCGCGACGGTGAATTATTCTATATCTTCGTCGTTATGGAAGGCGTTCCTTTGATATATCACCGGCGTCCCGAAGGTCTCGACGAAATTAGCTCTTCCGATTCGATTGGGTACGCTTCCTCCGGATTCCACCTCGCCCGACGAGAAGAAGAGCGCCCAGCGGCCGACGCGGAACGAGCGAGGGGAACGAGAAAAGGAAGCGGTCGTTCCCCCTCACCTCGCGCTCCATTTGAATCCCGCGGAATCGAACGGTATCCTTCCCGATTCGGCGAACGCGGAATCAATTTTTCCGACAATTAGCGGAGGGTAATCGAATTTCGCGAAATCGAGCTCCGCGGAGCAGAGGAGCCATCCCCGGCGGATCGGTCGCGACGAGCTTCGGGGAACGTACGAACGCGGCGATCCTATCGCTCCTGAAACTAAACGAAGTCTATTTATCCGCGCGGCGAACTGCCCCGGGTCCCTTCGCGTTCCTCGAGACGCCCGGAAGTCGCCTATTCATCGTAACCCGACGGGTTTCCGGTCGTTCGCTACGGGGGTAGCAACCGCGGAGCGGCGAACCGTCGCACCGATTCCCCCGAGCCGCCGCGACGTCGCGTACCCCCCGTTGGACGGGCGATCCTTTCGTTGGACTCGGTTTTCTCGTCCCTCGCCGCGTCGACCGCGGACTCCGATCCGTTATCCGCCGACACCCTGTACGCGTCGCGAGCCGCCAGGGGTGAACGACATCGGCGAGGGGGGGGGGGGGGGGGGGGCGGTAATGCCGGCCGACCACCCCCTTCGATGCTATCTCGGCTCGCGCATACGCGAACGCCAGTGTTTTATTGTCCCTCGGATCTGGGAGGACTGATTGCGTTTTTACGAGGTACGGCCGACTATTGGTCGTTTCCTCTCCTTTTTTTCCCTAGTCGTCGAACGTTTTCTAGTCGTTACGCGAGATTTCCGTACGCGCGCTTCCGCGGTGGTTAGCGCGATCCGACGAGAGGGTCAGGGAGCTTTCTTCCTCGCCCCCCCCCCCCCTCCTCGTCCTCTCACCCGCAACAGGACCGCGAATAAAAGTCGCCCGGGATCGAAAACCGAGCGAAACAAAACGCCGCGTCGGACGCGTCGTTCCTCGGCGATTTACGACCGGGGGGGGGGGGACGTTTCTTGGGACTCTATCATTGTTGACCTTACGCGGTGTCCCCCTCCGACCACGCGATCGACCGGCGGTGGCTTTCCATCACGCGATGTCCCGTTTAGGGGCGTGCTCGATCACCGACCAGCCAGAAGTCGAACGTCGGCGTTAGTCGCTCGTCGGGTCGAAAATCTGCCCTCCGTTTTGCTTCCGTCGGAAGAGGAGTCTTCAAATTTTTCTGGGACATACCGGATCGTCGATGACTGCCGCGCTCTGCCCCCCCCCCCCTCCCTCCTCCCCTCCGTACGTACCTACCTCGAGCTCGAATACGTAATTCGCGCCTGTACGCTCACCTGCCCGAGACGGAAGTCGTGAGCGTGAAATAGTAACGAATCGCCGCCAAAGTCGACGACGCGGGATGCAGCGAAATGCGGAGCGAAAATTCGCGCGGAGAGTAACGCCGAAACGACGAGAATAGAGCAGAGGAGCAGACGAAAAATGAAGGAAAAACCGAAAAAAAGCCGACCAAAAGGTAGAGAAGTCGGGAGTAAACGAGCGATCCCTTTGCCAGACGGGCGGAGGACGCCGTCGAGTCGTCCCGATGAACGTCGACGAATCTCCGCGAATCAAGCGACGTTCGCGAAGTTTTAAATGCTCGGTGTAACCGCTCGGATTTCAACGTCTGGTTGAATATCACTTCTGGTGCGAAGATCCGAAACGCCGAGAGCGGTCGGATGGCGGGTGGTGGTGGTGGTGGTGGTGAGACGTCGCACGGCTCGTCGGATATATCCCCGCACCTCCGACTGTAAGCCAGGCTAATTATCCACGTCGATTGGCCCGGTGCCGGACACACGGCGACGCGGAA
>OZ018308.1:20015170-20037270 GCA_963969455.1 Arge pagana | reverse complement strand
TCTCGGGAAACCTGTCGCGCGACAGGTGGATACGGCGACTCTCCGGCCTCGGGGAGCGAGACCGAGAGAGATTGAAAAGCCGGGGGGAGATTTTCGTGGAGACCGTCGAGTAGCGGAATAGAAATGCGACGCGGAACATCTCGTTCGTACGAAAAATCGCGGATCGAGAAGAATTCCCCCTAGGTAGTAGGTGGTAGGCGGTGGTTCGCCCGTCCGCCCCGCCGAGTTGGTCCGCGGTGTCCCGCGATCGTCGATCGCGAGCGACGCGACTGTTTCCGGACTTTCGTCGAACGAACGGGGGTGTAGACGCGGATCGGCGAGGGACAGGGTTCGAAAAATATCTCGGCGAATAGCCGGAAGCTCGCGTCGAGAATCGCGCGCCGAGGAGAGCCAGCCGAGCTCCTCGTCGACGAGGAGCGCTCGACGGGCCAATTAAACGACGCGCGGGACGCAAGTGCGTGTCTTTCGAGTTTTCACCGCGCCGGTGCCCCGTTATTATAATCCCATCAACGTTGACGTATCTATCGATAATGGAGGGTTGTCGGAATAAAAATTCCGGGGAATTTGTACGCAGCCGCGCGAGTCGAAGGGAGAATTTTCTCGCGTGAGATAGGACCGGCTAATAAATTTTCCCCGAGGCTGTTATTCAACGCGGTGCTTACCGATAAGAATCCGAATTGTTTTTCTTTTTCTCTTTCTCTCGTCTATCATTTTTCGCCGTTCCCCTCCGCGTTGCGTCCTCTCTCCTCTTACGTTTTTTCCGCCGTCCGTCCACCACGCGCCGCGCCGTTCGCCGCCGACGAAACGAGTCGCGACGAGACGCAACGCGATGCGCCGGCAACTTTTTTTAACTTTACCCCCGTCGAGGATCCCTCCGCCGATCGCCCGTTGCCTCCGAGGGAATCCCGCGCCTCGGCACCGCGCTCAACAGGTACGTTTGCCTACGAGAGGCAGGTGCGGGATCGTAGCTGGGCGGAACGACGAGAAAAAAGAAGAAAAAAAGAGAAAAATAAGGCGAACGAATCACCGCGCCGACGCTCGGGGGGCACGGCCTCGTTCGATCCTCGAAGGGGTCGGGGACGATTGTCACCCGGAGGTCGAGACTCGCGTATTTATTCGGGTTATCAGCGGGTCGCGAGAGTCGCCCGCGCGCGGGGCTACCCGGACAAAAAAGGCACGCCGCGCGTCGCGGAACGCGGTTCCCGGCGGCCGGATACTACGATGATATATCCCCGGCGCGTTATCGGTCGTCCGAAGAAAACGGTCGGAAGGGAGGCCGCGGCGCGGACGTGGAAAAAGTCACGTTTGTTTCGTATTTTCGTTTCGTTTATCCGTTTATTTTTTGCCCGCGCCGAAGCTCTCCACGCGCGATGGGGGGGGGGGGGGGGGGAGGGGAGGCGAGACCGGGGGAGATACCCGCCGCGAGGAACGACCCGTTTACGCGTCTCTCGAGTTTCGCGAGCAAACAATGCTGGTCGGTGGTAATTGAAACGTTCCAAGATTCTTCTCGCGATAGGGGGGGGGACGTCGGCTAAGCGCGAATCGGTCCGATCAAACGAACGGGACCAAGTCGACGACATCGACGTACCGAGGGTACCCCGACGAGCGCGCACCGAGGATAGCGGCGCCTCGGAAACGCCTGGATTAGAAAAAACACAAAAGAGCGCGAAACCGCAACCCCCACGGGACTCGGGCTCCCCCATCTCTCTCTCTCTCTCTCTCTCTCTCTCTCTCTCTCTCTTTCTCTCTCTCTCTCTCTCTCTCTCTCTCTCTCTCTCTCTCTCTCTCTCTCTCCGTCTCTCTTGCTCTCCACCCTGCCCACGTCGCAATTAACATCGAACGCTTTGAATATGGGATTTAATACGAGCCATGAATCAGCGAAGCAGGTTCGTTCTCCCCGGAATAAATCACAATAATTACGTAACCGTTATTTATATACCCGTGAAATTTCCCGGTTGGATCCCGGCGAATTCGCAGGTGCGAACGAACCCCGTTGATTCGTCTTTCCGTCGTTTCCCGACGCGTACGTTTTTACCTTGCCGCTTCCGCGTGCGCGTATACAACGACGACGACGACGACGACGACGACGAGATAACGACGCGAACGCCGGCATTGTCCTCGCACGGCTGGCGAGTCGGGACAAGTCGAGACGCGGAAAAAGCAAGGCCGGGAATATCTACGACGAGGAAGGAGAATAAAAATGGAAAGAGCTTCCGGGGAGGGAGGAGAGCGAAGACGAGTCGACCGCGCGCGCGTAAAGGGAGGAAAGGGAGCGTTATCTCGCGTAATTCTTTCTTGCCTCGCTCTTCGGTTTACGCTTCCCGACGAACCCCTCCGACGCGGGCCACCGTGAATTCGGCAATCGAATCGATCGATTGACGGTCGATCGGTCGATCCCTCTCGGAGATCCTCGCGCGACGAAATCGAGCGGGTCGACCCCCGTCGCTCGATCTCGACACGTTGCGCGCTCGCGTGCGGCGAGGTTTCCCGAATTCACGCCGGGCGCAACCTTCGAAGAAACGACGCCGTCAATTTTTCGGAGATCTCTCCCGAGCGCGCGCGTGCATATTCCATGCGATGCGCGGGTGGACGCCACCCACTCGGGTCGGGGGGGGGGGGGGGGGGGGGGGGGGGTGCGCAGCGGCGGCAAGTAAGACGCGAGGGATCGCCGAGCCGGCAGCCGAGGCCTCGCTTTCCGTCGAGAATTGTGAATTAGCAAACGCGACGACGGTCCCCGTCCCCCGTGGCTGCCCATCCGCGGATCGAGGAGGATTACCCCTGGCCGCGCTTCCTTCCACCCTGGTACTCCGATCGCCGCCGTTCGTTCGGCGAGCGAACGTCGTCGTCGTCGTCGTCGTCGTCGTCGTCGCCGAGGCTGCGAGCAACGCGAGATACGCGACGCTCGGCGCGTATCTTCTCGTAGGCGACCGCCGAACCGAATAATTTACGATCGGCGCGCGTTCGCGTTCACGCGCGGATATCTCGCGCGTTGCCGGTTTTTTCTTTTCCCTCCAACTTTTTGGGCTCTTCCCTTGGACGAGAACCATCGATCTCCCGTGATTACCGGCTCGTTCGTTCGTTCGTTCGTTCGTTCGACTGTTCCTTCGTTCTCTTTCGTATTTCAGCCGATGCTGTCAAGCTGGTTCGCATGAACGTGCCCCCGTACACGCTGAAGGGTGAAAGTGCTCTGTTGCAGTGCAGGTGAGTACGCTACAACAACGATCGACGCGGCACCCGCAACTTTCCCGGCTCTCCGTTTATTCTGACGCACCGCTCGTTTCCCGTTTTTTTTTTTTTTGCCTCGAATTTGCAACGACGCACCGAAGTTGCGAACGCGACTTCTCGGCGCGACGCAGTCGCGGATAAAAATCACGAAACTCGAACCGGGTCGAACCCCTCGATCAAAGACGCGAGCGTTGCACCGCCGAGCGTAATTCGGGGTTGCGAGATTAATTCGCGATGCAACGTCGGACGCATCTGCGCAACGGGCACCGTTCGTATCGGGAATTTCGGCACAACGATCCTTCTCTCGGATACGCTAATTTCTATCAGGGCCGATAATCCAAGTGGATGCCTGAAATTTCATTGGCCCGGTACCGGAATATCGGGAGATCGCGTTTCACGGCTCGCGTCCGGGCGAGAGAAGCTTTCGCCGCTTCCGACTCGGAAGTTCGCCGAACGCGTTCGAATCTCTTTCGAATAACTCTCGGATACACCTGATACTAATAATACCACCTATCCAAGCGTATCCCGGTACGTTCCGCTCTTCCGCGATCATTCGTCGTCGTCGTCGTCGTCGTCGAGGCGACCTCGCGACAACGCGGATCTAATTAAAATTTCCCGATTCAGTTTCTCGTTTCTCGGTGCTTAACTCTCTTAACTCGCGCAACTCCGAGGAATCCGAGTCCCGGATGTCGCGCTCCTCTTCTCGATGCTTCGAAAATATCTTACTACCCGACGTCAGCGCTGCTCCGGGCGACCTGCCACCGTCCCGCCGCGCCGATTACCTGGTCTTATACTCCCGCGTACACCTCTCCAGGCACATCGGTAAGTTCGGAGTCGCGTCAGCAGCGCCGGGGCCCGAGAACGCCGGGTGAAAAGCCGAAAGAAAGGCGAGTCGCGACTTCGAGGGGAGCAACGGGCGGGGGATACCCGAAAAGTGAAAAGACGCGCGTACGTAATATCGAGGAAGGTATACATATACCGCGACGTCGGATTCGCCGTACGACCGACGCCGTGTCCCGTTGCCGCGTCGCGAGCATCGTTCGGCTTACCGGGCACGATTCTCGATCCGGGGAATTTCGAACGAAGTCGCGTTACGCGGAGACGATCGCCGGTACCGGAATAAATCTGGCGCTTCTCTCGGCAGGTTCTCCCCTACCTTTCGGTGGTTGGCCAGCCGCGTGCCGCGGAGAATCGAATCTTCCAAATGCGCCGGGCTTCCCGAAAATTGATCGCGGCCCATCCGTTATTTATCGCGATACGGGAGCCGCGGTTTCGTTGCCGCGGTTTCGTTGCCGCGGTTTCGTTGCCGCGCGCGCGTTCCCCGCTCGTTTTCACGATCGTCGATCGAGTTACGCGTTCGTGTTCCTTCGGTTGCAGGTACGACCTGGGCGAGGACAAGCTCTACTCGGTCACTTGGTACAAGGATCACGAGGAGTTTTACCGATACGTACCGAAGGCGAAGCCGACGCAGCATAGTTACAAAATTGAAGGGATCAAAGTCGACGTGAGTACAGAAATGTTATACGGTACGGGATCTCGTTGCGAAATCGCCGCGGATGAACGAAACGGTGGGAAATAATTCAGGTTGATCCTCTCCCGCTCTTCCTCGACCTCTGGAACCGATGAGAAATTACGGACGAGTCCCTCCCCCCCCACCCCCCTCGATCCCCCGGACCCGACGTATCGTTCGGACAATCAAAGTATTCACGATGAAATAGTAGCTGCGAACGGAGAGAGAAACCTACACTCCGCTACATTTCCCAAGGCTTGTTGAAACATTCAGCAGCCAGAGGAGCAAGCATGCGGATCCTAACGGGTGTCCGGGAACGCGCGGCGGGGTCGCCAAAATCGATATCGTCGTCCCCCGTAACGCGTCGCGTTCTCGGCACGTTCCGAAACGATTCCCACGCCGTTTCCGAAAATTTTCAATCGACCGACGACGACGACGACGACGACGACGACGACGCGATGCCGCCAGGTCTCCTTTTCAACCAGGATCGAATAAAAATCAACGACCTTCGCGGAAGCCCCGGCGCGCGTGCGAACGCGGCCCGGCACGAAACATTTCGCAGGCTCGGAAGCTCGGGCGGAACAACGAAGCTCCGAGGTTGTCCCGCGAGCTGCCGTTCCATACGCGCCACCAAAAAGTCATCCGGACAACGGGACTGCGCCCGGTTTACCCGTTCCCTCCCTCCCTCCCTCCCGCCCCGATTCGGAGAAATAGAGCTCGACGGTGGCCGAGCATGGACGAGAAATAGATTCGCGAGGAATAACGAACGACGTGCTTTCGTCCGCGTTGCGCCGTCTTCGCGAAGACGGAGCTGCCAATTCGTCGATTCCGGAGGGGCGGGGGAGGGAGAGAGAAGCGGCAAAGGAAAGAGTAAAGGAGCGCAGGAATTGATCCTTGACTTAACGAACGTGTTCCAATCCTGGGTACATTCACTTCCGGTCGTTACACCGCGAGCCAATTTATTCCTCCTTCCCCTGCCTTGACGGCAAACGTTCCTCGGAACTCACCGCATGCCCCTGTGATTACGCGCACAGTTTTTGCTCTCCGAAGCCCACGACTTCTTGTCGGAGTATAAACCGAGCCCGACGCGGGGACGCGAGAGAGTCGAGGGCGGGGGCACACCGGCATCGACATCGGAATCGGCATCGGTGTCCGCGTCAGCGTTGTCGAGCCACTCCCGCCGAGACGTAGAGGTACGTAATCCCTTGACCGAATGCCGCATCGTCGCGGAGTCCCGGGACATCTCCGTCCGAAATTCTCCGCATCGAGCCAACTGCGTCCGTTTTTACCCCGGTTCTACTCGCGCTGTCGCGAAATTCAACAAAGCCGCGTCACGGATGCGCGACTCGATTTGCTAATCTCTTCTCCGTTTCGTTTTTCAACGCGAAACGAACGTTCCGCGGCGACGCGTTCCCGACGAAGATTCGCTCCGTCGATCGCGCGATCTCTCGACGCGTATCGCGGGCGCGTGGAAGCTCGACCGCTCGACGATTCTCGCCACGGCTCGAGACGTTCGACGCGATCGATCGATCCGTACGACGCGGACGGTTCGAGATCGCCCCCGTCGCGCCCGATGTAACGAGGTTTGCGGCGTACACATTCGTGTGGCTGAAATTACTCGGCTTCGGGTGATAAGAAAATATCGATAACGCCGCTAACGAGGAGGGGGGAGCCGGGTCGGCCGATAAAAAATTCTCAGGAGCTGCGTTTGCTTCGTTTATCGATCCGCGCTTTGCACCGGCTCGTAACTAACCGTAGGGAATTTTTCTCCGCGTCGAGGCGATCCGCGAAGCGAGTCGAGTCGCGACCGGGCGTCGGTTCGCGAATATGCGAGAGATCCGCTGCTCGGTCGATACTTTTTGCCCCGTCCGCCGCCTCCGTCCTCTCACCTCTCCCGCTCGATGTTTCCCCACGAATCGGCGGGGATCGAAACGAGACTCGTCGCGAGATCCGGAATCGGGGACGAGGCACGCGCGTCCGTCGCGTCCGAGTCTCCGCTAACGAAGACGTTTGGCAGCAACGTATTCCCGTCTCCGCCGGGGGTAGGCGAAAGATCCGCGGAAAACCTCGACTCGCCGCAACGACGTTGCTCGGCGACGATCCACCGGTCAATTTATCCGTACCCCGTTCGTTCGCGTTTATCCCGCGTATCGAGATCACACCGACGTCCCGTCGCGACTCTGTCGCGGGAAATGGCGTCCCGGTAGGACGAATCGAACGCGTCGACCCCCCCGATCTCGAAATAAACGAAGGATTCTTCCCCCGTTTCCTCGATGATATTTCATCGTTTCCACCGTTCGCCGCCGCCGGCTCTCGCCCCTCCGGAATGGCTCGATCCTCTTCAACTTCTAGACTTCTAGACTTCAAAACTTCGACCGTCTACCCCGGAGACTCGGGAACTATAAACTCTTTCGGGCGAATCGTTCTCCTTTTGTCCGCAGCCTCTCCCCCTGTCCCCGACTCTTCCACCGACGTCCACGAGCATCGCTCTTCTTCTTCTTCCTCCTCCTCCTCCTCCTCCTCCTCCTCCTCCTCCCCCTGCTCCTCTGCCCGTTGCGTCGCGCGAGGTTTTCTCGTCCCGAGTTCGGATGAAAACTTCAAAGAAATTCCCAATCGCGAGCTTTGGTGGTGGTGGTGGTGGTGGTGGTAGTATCGCGAACGAAATTCTTTCCGATCCGCGTCGGCTCGCGTCGATTAGAAGGCGGAGGCATCGAATGGAAATCGATCCCGGATGCGATTTCTCTTAGGCGGAATATCGGGATCGGGATCGAAATGAAAAGGCGAAGACCTCCCACCGTCGTGCCGTACCTTTTTTAACGCTTCTCTCCGTATTATTCCCGTTCGCTCGCGCGCGTCTCTCGGAGATGAGACGGAGCACTCCGAGATTCGAAGGATGGAGCTCTCGCTCGCGTCTCCCTCCATTTCCCACAATGGTCTGCGAGGGCCGCGTGGAACGTTCGTTCGCGACGGCTCCCGAGGGTCTCGACCGGGTTCACCGCGCTCGTCCTCGTCCTCGTCCTCGTCCTCGTCTTCTCGCCCTCTCGCCCCGCTAACCCGAAGATAACGGCGAATGGCGAAAAACGTCGTTGGCGATGGAACGAAACGCGACTCGCCTTCGACTTATAATTCTCACCCCGAGTCGATCCGATCCGTACGAAGCGCGAAGGGGCGAGGAAGAAGGACGCGCCCGGGGTGCTTTTACGCGCACTCGCGTTATCCGTCCTCGCGGGGACACGCGCCGTAACTCGTCCGTAAAATTTACGCCGAGCTTATTCGCGACGGCTCGCCTCCGGCCTGCATCGTCGCCGCGAGATCGAGAGTACCGAGGAACGCGAAACGACGACGTTCGGGACGTGTCGAACCGTCGTGAAAAATTGTCGTCGCTCGCCCGGCTATTCCCGCGCGTCCACACCCATCTCGACGGCGGCGTGCGGCCCCTCCGTACGCGATGTCGAGAAAAACCGGAGGAATGAAATACGTCACGGCGGCAAAACTGCCGCGAGAACTTCCGGATCCTTAACAAGCGACCTGATTCTCGCTGAATGAAGGTAAGATTGCGCGACGCGACGCGAGAGCTACGAGTTTCGAATACCTAGGAAAAGTCAAAAGCGTCGAGAGAGAATTAGAAGCGTCGCGATGCAACGCGCAGTAATCGCGCCTGGATTTTCCAAAGCATAATTCTCCGCGTTCGGATCACTCCGAACTTCCCCTCCGTCGTCCCATCCCGGAGTTACGACGGACGGAGCTCGAGCAAGATTTTCCCTCTCATCGCTCACCCTGCCGCCGAGTTCGCCGACTCGAAACCCGGTTTCTCGTCGTTGTTCCCCTTCATTTTCATTTTTTATCCTCATTTTTCCGCCTCGTCTCCGTTGCAGCATCACCTGTCGAACGATCAACAGGTCTCGCTGAAGAAGGTGGGACTCCATACGAGCGGACTTTACAGGTGCGAGATCAGCGCCGAGGCTCCGAGTTTCACCTCCGTGCACGGCGAGGCTCCCATGGAAGTCATTTGTGAGTGAGCACGTCTTTATTACCTGCCGCGCGCGACCCGTTCGCAACGGTGCGGAATCGATTCGCCGATTTCCCGATCCTTGCGAACGCGCTCCCCGTTGCTCTTTTCGATGTCCGGGGGAGAAGAAGAACGGGAAGGATGGCATCCTTCCCGTGGCGTCGGGCCTCGCACGACGATGATCGTCGTCGTCGTCGTCATTTTTTCCCCCTTACGTCTCGGTTTCAGCGCTGCCGCAGGAGGAGCCGCTGATAATGGGAGGCGCGAACGTCTAC
Source organism: Arge pagana (assembly GCA_963969455.1). NCBI lineage: Eukaryota > Metazoa > Arthropoda > Insecta > Hymenoptera > Argidae > Arge > Arge pagana. Next base: position 20,028,251 of record OZ018308.1, on the reverse strand, counting down.
TCGAGCGGCGACATCCTCGCGTTGAACTGCACGAGCGGCAGATCTTTTCCACCCGCGCAACTCAAGTGGTTCGTCAACGGTGTTCAGGTGAGAGAGCGGCGACGGACCCGCGGAGATTTCCTTGGCGTAGCTACGTAAACTTTCCTCGAATTCAATTTTTGCACCCGTGCCGGGCAGAAGAAGCGCCAGGTGTAGGGAAAAGGGGGGGAAAGGGGAAAAGGGGGAAAAGGGGGGGGAGGGGGAAAGGTGCCGGTCGTGCCGGGTGATCCTTGGGTATCCCGAAAACCCGAAGCCCCGAAGCAGCTCTCGAGTTCCCGTCGCGAAGATTAGAGTCGGCGAAACTTTGTCAAATTTAGCGGCAAACTTTCATTCGCCTATCGGCCGAGACGCGACGAAGTTTATCCGTAGAAAAACGTGCTACTCCCGAGAAAACGTCGCTCCGATATCGGTTATCGTTTTCCAAGGCGAACGAGAAATCTCAAATCTCCCACGCCGCCACGCGCCGAGAGCTCGCGTTGCGGTAGAATCGTCGACGAAGAACAACACTATACGTATAGCGGTACCTACGACGGGGGGGTGGGGGGGGGGGGGGGGGGGGGTCCGGGCAACCGAGCGACCGGAGGCGGGAAGGTGTTACGCCGACGATCAACGGAAGGTTGAATATTTCGAAAAGTTACGCCGCGTGGCGAGTTATTCCTGATTACGCCTCGCACCGCGGGGAAAAGTTTCACGCGGTTGAATCGAGGCAAATTAAAGCGGAAAATCTTTTCCTCGAGGATGAAACGATCGATGTTCGACGACGTTTCCTCCTCTCCCGCTGTCCCCTGCCCCCCCATTTCGAAAAGTGCCTCCGATTTCAGGTGAGACCGGACTGGGAGACGACCGTCCAGCAGCACGAGCTCGCCTCCTCGGTATCCAGCCTTCGCCTCGAGATCGGGCCGGGTCACGTGACGGACGGAAGGATCAACGTCAAGTGAGTCTCGGGCGATCGGGAGCCTGCTATCAACGATTACACCACGCTACCCCCCGGGTCGATATCGTTGTTCGCCGTTTGATTTCTGTCGTTCGCAGGTGCGAGGGGACGGTCAAGTCGAGTCATCGAGGCGGCCAACCGCTCGTCGATGTTCGAGCAACCGAGGTGTTCGGTGAGTTTGTTCGACGACCGGCTCCCCCGGTCGCGATCGGCCGTCGCGCCGGGGAACCGAGAACATACGATTCGAGAACAACGAAAAATACGAGCGGCGACGGCGTTTTCGCGATCACGTCGCGAACGGTCGCGGGCGGGCAAATTTATTCGCGTATTCGCGACGTCGCGGGTAGGATAATCGGGGGGGGGGGGGGGGCTGATAAACGGAAACGAAAACGCGAACGGAAACGGAAACGGAAATGGAAATGGAAACGGAAACGTGGAGGAAAATCGATGCTCCGCGAAAGTTGAAACGCGCGATTCCAACGAATTATCGAAAGATAATCGAGGAGCGAGGTCGACGCGGCGGTATCAGCGTCGCGAATCGTTCGCCGACGCGTTCGCGAGGGGGTCGACGATCGTCGTTTCGATTCCCGGGGCCGAGCCTGCGAATCAGAGCGATCACGAACTTTTTCACGTTGCAGTTCGGGGTGGAGCGACGCTGCCGAGGTCTCGTTTGCTGCTGTTGGCCGGATTTCTAACGATGCTGCGCTCGCTTCCGGTATCCTAAATCAGCCCCGACGCGACGGTAGCGGCCTACCGCGGACGCGCGTCCTCCGACGACGACGACCATCGGGACACGGAGCGACGCGCGAGGGGAACGAGAGAGAGAGAGAGGAGGGAGGAGAAACGGAGAAACCGAGAGAGCAGCGACGAACCCACGACAAAAAGACAATCACGCGACACGCGACGTAGGTGCGGGTATATCGCGACCGAGCGGCGCTGGCGCGACGACGACGATCCAAGAAAATACCGGGGATCGGATCGACGTTCGCGTTCGAGTGGGCGGAAGACGCGGTCGACGATCGTCGGGTACCGGAGCGCGATTTCGAACCGATCGCGCGCCTTCGTAGGCGCGTTTTGCTCGTTTCGCCTCCCCCTTCCGGCCACCGTTCCCGCCCTTTCGGCACCCCCCGATCGAGCGGGAACGCGCCGCGCCGGACTCGAGGGAACGGAATCGCAGGGGGCAACGAGGCAAGCGAACGACGCGCCCGAACGCGACAAGGCTCGGTCGCCCGGGCTCGTTCGACGAAAACGCGTACCTACGGATCGCGCGCTCGTAGACGCGTACCTAAGTTGGCGCGACGGCAGTTCCCGAGAAGCGCGCGTTTTGTAAATATAAACGGGGATCGAACCGAAGAGAGGGAGATCAGGAGCGGAACGATCGAATCATACGAGCGAAGACGAGCGAGTCGCCGTATTTTACCGCTCGTTATTCGTCGATCGCTTTTCATTCGCGGCGCGTTACCTATTCGTTGCCCGTCGTCGCGAGTCGCGCGGCCGCGACAGACGAAGGGCGAGAGCCTTCGCCTCGCGCGAGGACCGTGCTCCGTGGAAGGAGGGAAGGCGCGAGCCGACGACGAGGAAAACTATCGTCCGGCTACTCGCGGAGGGTCTCGCGGGTGAATCCGCGAGGCGCGCGTACCCGGACGCAAGCGACGAACGACGACGGTGTTTGTTTCCAGTTTGAACCGAGCTTCGAACCCGACCGCGCATACCCCCCGTGTCTTATCGTTAGAAAACACTAGGCTCGTTGAACGTAGCGCAATGTACCTTCGTGTATGGCCTAATGTATATTGTATATATATATATGTGTATATATATATATATATACTTCGCAAATTTAGTAACAAATCATATTTCGTTACGAGAAGAACGAACAAGGGAATAAATAATAAGCGGACGAATAAAGAAAATTTCAAACGATCACCTCCCCCCCAGCCGTGTCATTTCTTTCCCGAACGTCCCTCCTCGTCGCCCGTTTCAGGGATGTACGACGCGCTATCCGCGCAGCGGTAGACGACGATTGGCAGAGAGATCGAGGGAGCGTCCCGCGAGCATCGTCGATAAATCTCTCGCCGGGCAACGGACGAAGCGCCGTCGCGATCAACCTCGCGTAAATACAATTTGCGATCGTCTCGTGCCAGGCGACACCGGCGCCGACGGAATCTCTTTCCTCGCTTCTCCCTCGAGTTTTTCCCCCATTCTTCCATTTCCATTTTCCCTTTCGACCCTCGCGCTAACGACCGCGGCGATCGAGCGACGATCGTGTTCATTTTCGCGAAAATTCACGAACGGCGAGAGGAGCGCCTCGCGTCGACCGGAACGCGAAGGTGGGGGGGGGGGGGGGGGGGGAGCGGGCGGCCGACCCGCGCGCGCGGTTATTTTCGCAAACCCCGACTTTCTACCGATCCCAGCTTCGACGGGGGAGCGGGGAATACGCGTACGTTCGAACGAGCTTCCCTCTCGTTTTCCCGATCATTAGCATTAATCGGTTCCCGAGGTACACCGAGGTACGACTCCGTCGTCTCCTCTTCCCTCTCGCCGCGACTAATTCGTTCGTCTCAAGCTTCGTTACCGTTCCCTCCCTCGGCCCCCGGCGTCGCGCATATTTTTCCCGATTTCGGTCTCGATGTCCCTGCTCATCCCGATTTTTCTCCGGTCCCCCCCCCCCCCCCCCCCCCCGGTCGCTTTGGTCGTCGGGCGAATATTCGGCTCGCTTGAGAGCGGGCGGAGTCTCCGCGACGGCGAGGAGAGGAGAGCTCGAGGCGCGCGGAATCCCTTTGACGAAGATCCGGAATCATTTTTCTTCGCGCCCGCCACTGCCATCGTCGCCTTCGTCGTATAGTCGCTTTGCCGTTATTTTTTCGCCTCGTCGAGAGATGAAACGCGAGATTCCCTGGCTGCTCCCGCGCCGCGAGTATTTCAATTTTGACGACGGCACGCGAAATTTGACTTTCGACGGAGACCCGAAGGGTCGGATGTCTCGGTCGGGGGGCGGGGGGGCGTGGATCTTGCGCGCGGACGAACGAGGGCCGTTCTATTCCCGGACGACAATTATCGCGCGTCGATAAGTACCCGGTAGGGGGAGAGATCCTCGGATCCTTCGATCCTCCTCGACTGGCAAGTTTAGTAGATAATCGTAGCGGCGAACGACGTCGAACGGTTCGTCGTTATATTTATAGTAAGTATTCTCCGGCCGCGATCGATCGCCACGGCCTCGTCGGCGGTCGCGCGATCAACGTCACGCGAAAAATCGGATCACGATTTTCGCATTAATTCGGCAACGCGATTCGATTAGCTTCGACGGTCGCACGCGACGAACTGACATCCGATACGTCGAGTGGTCGGGGGTCATTCGTCCGTCCGTCGCGCGTCACGCGTGACCCGGACACGCGGGGGCTCGCGCGAGCTTCGTCGTTTGCCGCGACTCGCGTTCCCCTCCCGCCGCCCGGTCGGAATCCTGCCGAGTCGCGAGACGAAATCGTCGACGATCGCTACGTCGTCGCGCTCGCGAGCGGATCGTTCGCGGTAAGCGTTCGCCGCGATTCCGGACGCGCGCGAGTATATTCGCGAGGAGTCGGTGGTAGGCGCGCGTCGCAAACATTCGAGCACCGTGCGAAGCGAATTAATTATCCTGACTTCCGTCCTTACGACGCGGCGATGCTCCTGGAGATCCGACGAAGAGTCGGGGAACGAACGGGGGGGTAATCTCCGGTAGGTATATACGTTCGTTCGCGTACGTATTCCCGAAAGGGAAAGAAAATTTCACCGAACCAGCGACACCGACGACTTCGCGAGGCAATTTCGCGCGCCCGGGGCTAACGCGGGGCGAGGAACTCGCCGAATTACGTGACTCGCTTCGTCGCATGCCGCGGCGAGCCTGACGAAAACGCCGATTCTTCCAGAGTTATCCCCCCAACTTTCCTACCGATCGGGGTTCCCGCGACGCGACCGCCGATGAATTTATACGAAGGATTTCCCGACCCGAACCAAAGGAGCCCTCGATTTTATTATTCCGCGAACAGATTACAACTCCGAGCAGAGTTTCGCCGCGCCGCCGCGAACGTTTGTTCGCGCTTATTTATCATCGCCGGGAAAATTGATTCGCGCGTTGAAATATTCATTTGTCAAGCCCGCGCCACGGCGACGCGCGTCGTTACTCCGAAACTCCGAGGTGGCCCGACGCGTTTCCGCTCGTCTCGATCCTTTGCTCGCTTTGGTCGCTTTTCGCACGTTTCACGTTTGTTCCCGAATTCGAACCTCTGCTCGTCGATCGTTCCCGCGACTCGTTCGTACGAACGAACCAGAGTTTCGATTTGCTCGTTCCCGGCGAGTTTTTTCGAAGGCAGGATCCCATCGACGCGCTCCCACCCTTTCTCTCCGCCCGCCCCGTGCGTCGCGGGAACAACGAACAGCGAAACGAGTCGAGATACGAAAGAAACTTTCTCGTCCGCGAATTTCTTTATTTATTCGTTCTTTTTCTCGTGCTCCCCCCACCCGCAGGGCGACGATGACGACGGCGACGGTCCCGACGGTAAGGGGCTAGGGCGTATAATTTTAACTCGGGCTAAATTACTTTTGCCGCGGGGCAACGGCGGGATCGGGGAGCGCCCGCGGGTAGAGCCACTTCGGGAGAAGAACACTCGCCGCGTATTGTACGGCGAGCGTTAAGTGACTTCCGGTCTCCTTTGACAAAAGGATCTATTTATAAAACTACGACTTATTCCACCCGATTCGCCGAGGAGTTCCTCCCCCTCGGAAGATACGTCGCGGAGGCGGGATAGGTGGCGCGAAGGGACGAGATGAAAAACCGATCGAGCCGATTCCCTGCTTCTTCGAACGAGAATCCGTTTTTGCGCGGCGGAATTTATCGGAGGCGCCGCCGGGACAGCGAAGCGGTACGAGGAATACTCGCGACGAGGGGGGCTACCCGTGACTCCGAACGTTTTTCGGACCTTTTCAAAAGAATCATCGCAGAGGGAGATCCGAGGGACGGATCGCGTCGATCGCGGGGACGCGACTTCGGCAACAACAACGACGACAACGTTTTCGATCCGTGGTGAGACGCGAGCGGCGCGAGGATAGAGGAATCATCGCGCTCCAACGGCGGGTGAAAGATTCGTTAATCGTAGTCCGAAAGGGTGGAAGGATTGATAATTACGACTCGCAGGCACGGTACGCGCGGAGATAGGAGGAAAATAGAAAGCGAGTACCTCTACGGGCGGGCATCGCCGGCCGGGTAACCCCCGGAGCGCGCGGGTTCTTCTTCGACGTTATCAGATATACTCTAGGTACGCGTCGTACGGCTCGGGTTGCTCTTATTATTTCCACTTTGTACGGTCTCGACTATATTTCACAAAGAGACGACAATAGAAAATATTTCATTTCGCGAAAACTGATTGAATTCCCGCTGGAGAAAATACGTCGTAAATCAGGTTCCGAGTCGCGGGGTGCGGATACCGCGAGAAAATCGGATTGGAATGGAAACTCGGCGTTGGAAACCGGCCCGTCGTCTCGTCGATTTCTCGAATTTCCACGTTCGCGAAACGGCGGGCGGTTCCCCTCGTACGTCGCCTTTCCGTACGACGTCGCGCTTTCGGGCGCATTCCCGAGTCGGCGAGCGAGCCCGGCGCGCGAATCCGTAGCTATTGTTGCGCGAAAAAAATTCCGCGCGAAACCGAAGAGTTCGGCTTCGATTCCCCGATTCCCCGATTCCCCGATTCCCCGATTCGACGGAGACCGCGGACCGCCGCGGCGAGTCCTACGTAATTTCATTGGCCCGACGCGTCCCCGCGCCGGGCGAAGAACGCGAGGCCGAAAAAACAAACGATCGACGGATCGGTGCGAAAAAAGCGTCGAGCGTTATTCCCGAAGCGCGCCAGCGAATCGATTAATGGCAATTGTGATCGCAACGAGAGGGAAATTTGCATGTCGCTCTCGGTGGACCCGCGCGGCGACCCGCGCTCGAAATCCCCTGGAAATTGTAACTGGGTGAAAATTTCTCGAGCGCGACAAGTTCCGAGCGATAAACAGCCGGATAACGGCAGCTCGGATATGCATGTACGTTCGCGTCGTCGTCGCGGTGACTGACGTTCGAGAGGAACGAGTTATCTCGCGTATAATTTATGGAATTTCCGTGGCAACGCGAAAACTTTGACTTACGAGCGACCGTGATCACCCTCGGAAGCAGCTCGCTTTCGCTTCGCCGAGGCCACTCAATTATTACCGGGGAGCGATGTCTCGGTTATCAAAGAGCAGCCAGCTCCTTCCGTTCCCCCGGAAACCGTGCTCGCTGTAGTTTCGCGAAGACGAATGTGACAACGACGACGACGACGACGACGACGACGACGACGACGACGACGAAGATCGAAACGACGCGCCGCGCGGACGCGGCGAGTTCAATTTTCTTCGATTCGCGGTCTCTCCGCATCTTTCGGCGATCGGCAAAGAGGAGCGAGAGGTTGATTGGTTGAATACCGGTTTATTTGGATAGATAGACGAACAAAGAGAGAGAGAGAGAGAGGGGGGAGGGGGGGGAGGGGGGAAGCGGAGCGACGGTGCCTTGGCCCAACGAAAAGTACCGGGCGCGTATCGCAACGGAATTCGCGGTCTCGTCGCGTCTCCCCCCCTGGGATGGGAGTGCCGGGATAAACGCAAGTTGCGAATCCTAATGCGGGGGTGCGCCCCTCTAATGGTCGGCTAATTGTTGGAACGCAAATAAATATCCCCGGGCCAGTCGTAGTCCCCGGTCGTGTTCCGCGGGGAGATAACTCGCCGAACGAGAATATAGATCCTCGTATACGGGGCGGGGGGACGGGGGAGACGGGGCGACGAGGGGGCGAGGGAACGAGGGGACGGGGAACCGGGCCGGACACCACCGCCGTTAGCGAGGCAACGGACCGCCACCGCGCGCGTTCGGACGTCCCGACGCCGGGAGACTTTACTCGTGAATCACGCAACGGTGTAACGTCGAGGAGCTACGTTTCCTACGTACGCCGCGCCCCGAGTCCGTATTCCCCCGCGGAATCGAACGCGGCGTCGCCAAGTTCCGCTGTAACGAGAATAAACTGCGACCGCGTCGAAGGCATCGTGGCGGGCTTGGCGTGCGTAACGAGGGCCGATTGCCCCCTCGTACGGGGCGCGCGGATCGCGATAGACCAACGGCGCGGGACAGGCGGCGATTCTTATCTTCGAATCGGAAATCGGAGAAAATTCATTTGTTCGCATCCGCGATCGTCGGGTTCGTTCGCCCGAGCAGAGGATACTTTGGTGGTGGTGGTGGTGGTGGTGGTGGTGGTGGGCAGCGGTCCCGGTAACGATGCTACCTCGGGCGCGTTTCCGTTCGCCGAAGAGGAGATCCGCGGAGATTCGCGACGAGACGCGGACGCGGACGCGCGATGCGTTTTCATCTCTTGTTCTCCCTCGTGTAGGAAAAAACAGCAGCGTCGCGCGCGGGCAGGAAGCGGATGCCTCGGCAAACTTTCGGGCCCACCGTCGCCCATCGCCGGTCCTCCGCTCTCTCTCTCTCTCTCTCTCTCTCTCTCTCTCTCTCTGCTGCGCGAAGGAATTTCCGGTGACGCGTGTTCGATAATTCATAGAGCAGACGTCGCAGGAGAGGAAATTTGCGCTGGATACCGACCCCGCCGAGAGGATGGGTCGAGCGTTGCCTACCGTATGCGCGGAAAGAAACGGAAGCGGCGGCGACGGAGAGTCGAGCAAACTCGCGGCGTGGACCGTACCAGCGCCGAGGTTGACGCGACATCCCGCTTAATTAATTAGCTAGGCGGAATGTGACCCGCGATATTCCTAAGTCCGATTATATTTGCCTGGCCTCGATTCGATTCCGCCGATTAATCCTAGCCCCTCGGCACTCCCCGCAGCTTCGAAAGGCGCGACTCTCGCGCGAAAGCGGCGGCGGCGGTGGCGACCAAAGACGGGGAACGAACAAAAATCGAGGGTAAATAATGAAACGCGACGCGAAACTTTCGACCGACGAAGCATTCTCGAAGGTACGTCGCGACTTGGCTACGATCACTCGCCACGTGCCACGTGCCTCGTGCCACGTGCCACGTGCCTCGTGCTCGCGAGACACGACCGACCGCGTAGCTCGACGACGAGTTTGCCGCGCGTCGCGTGCCCCGCGTCTTTTCTTCTATTTTCTTTTTTCTTCTCCTTTCTCGTCATCGGCGAAGGAGCGATATCGGTTACGGGCGCGCGATCCTCGCTAGACTCGCCACCCGGTATGCCGCGTCGAGCGCTTGCCGACTCGACGCGAGTCCAGCGGAAAGCGCGGAGAGAGACGGAGCGCGAGGGAGCGGAGAACGAGAGAGCCGGAGCGAGACGAGACGGGAGGACGAGGAGACAAAAGGGTCGGACGACGTTTTCACAGAGTTGCAGCTGTGACCCGCGAGACAAGGGCCGACGACTCGGCTCCTTCCCGGGGATGATTCTCCCCTGCGAAACAAACGCTATAGTTGAACGCGCGCCCGATACGAGGCGACGTTTGTCACCGTGCCGGTCCGTCCGTCCGACCACGCTGCCGCGGGTCATCGGCGAGGATGCGAGAATTCGTGGCGAGCGGCGGGCGCCTCGCCGCCAATTTCGCACAACGGAACGCGGACGAGGAATTTTCTTCGTCGTCCCGCGCGACTTTTCCCCGGGCGTAACGATTTTGGACGATTCCGCGGTGTCGTTCTCGGTGGTCCCCGCGCGAAAGCATTCGAAAAATTTGCTTCCGTCTCGTTTGTCAGCGCGTTATCTACGTCGTCGTCGTCGTCGTCGTCGTCGTCGTCGTCGTCGTTGACGTCGTCGTTGTCCGCGCGCGTTGATTTCGGCCGTTCGAAAAATACTCGTGACAGCAGCCTATCAGGATCCCGGACGGCAGATCGTATATCCCGTCGTATCGAGCTCATCGGGACGTAATTTCTCGCCGAGACAACAAATCTTTCCCGTTCGGGCGATTTACCCGGTTTGCTCGTGCGCCTCACGATTCGCCACCGCGACGCTCCCGTTTCGAATTTACGTTTTCGTATACGTAGTATATTTGGAAAGATTATCATCGGACAACGATGCGTCGAGCCCTCGCGCTCCGCCCGTTCCGTGGAAAAGAGAGAACCGGCGATCGCGAACCATTAATCCTCGTTCGGGCGATTAATCGGCGTCGCACGCCCGTCCGGTCGCGTTGTTCCGGCCGTTTTCGAATAGGCGAAATTCGACGTAAACCACGCAAGCGGCGTCTATCGTCGCGCAATATTTCTCCCTCGCGAGTTCCCGAACGACGACGACGACGACGACCACGACGACGACGACTCGCCCACCTCGGGCAAACTTCGCGTCTCGCGGCTGCGAGAAAAGTCGCGATCCGTAGCAACGTTTCCGAGACAAATGCCCGCTGCAGCCGTACGAATCTTGTTCCCTCGATGAATATTTGACCGGTTCCCCGCTCCGGCCACACTCGAATCGTATCTACGGATATATAGTCCGGACGCGGTAGCTCGGAAACGGCAAGAAGGAGAGCCGAGTCGCCCGCGTCGCCCGAATCGAGGAACGACCTCGTCGCTCGTCCCAGGGAAGTTGGGAAAATCGATAGGCGATACTGTTCTTCGGGCTATCCGAACCGCCGCCGCCGCCGCCGCCGCCGCCGCCGCCGCGACGCTTCCGAACTTTTAAACTTTTAATAATAAAAAGGGGTCGCGGAATAAGAAGCGAATCTGCGAATCCGAATGCGAGATAAGGAAGGCGTCTCGAGGTAGACCGGTCGCCGACGACCGGGATCTCGTCCCGTCTCCCTCGCCGGATCCGGAACTGTCCGATCGCGAAGATTCCGTTCCGGAAACCTACGCGATACGATCGATCGCGGCCGAGCCGCGTAGGCGTGCCCGTACGCGTACGTACGCGTAACTCCTGAAGGGGTACCACCGAGGAGGAAAGCCGGGCGCGGTTAATCGGAAAACCGCGGTCGAATGGGAAACGAATTCCCGCCGCCGGGGGGAATATCACGCGGTAATTTCCATTTCCGAACCGGGGGATCGTTCCTTTCAATTTTCGGAAAACGTACGCGCAACGCGAACGAAACGAGACGAGTCCCGTTCCAATCGCGACTCTCGAGAACCGTCGAGTTTCGAATGCCCGATCCCCGCGAGATTCGGCTGAACTCCTTTGCCAGCGATTCGGATCGGTCCGTTCCTCGCGCGAGCGAAACTTCGATCGTCGATATCCGAATGAGAATACTCGAGCGACCCCGATCGTCGCGTATGATACATTTGCCGCGCACGCGTCTCTCGCGCGCGGGCGCGCGTTTTTGCGGACGGAAAAGGGTTTCTCGGCGCTGCTCGACCGGCAAAGAGATACGAAGAGCGTTCGCCGCCTACCGCGAACGTACAACGCGAAACTGATAAGTTTCGCGGGGGTATACCCGTCTACCCGTCATAATAGGCATACCTATAGGTATACGCGCACGTATCGCGTTCACGCGAGATGCTCGCATTACGGGCGAAGGTGGAAAGAGAGAGAGAGAGAGAGAGAGAGAGAAAGAGAGAGAGAGAGAGAGAGAGAGAGAGAGAGAGAGAGAGAGAGAGAGAGAGAGAGAGAGAGAGAGAGAGAGAGAGAGAGAGAGAGAGAGAGAGAGAGAGAGAGAGAGAGGGAGAGAGAGAGAGAGAGAGAGAGAGAGAGAGAGAGAGAGAGAGAGAGAGAGAGAGAGAGAGAGAGAGAGAGAGAGAGAGAGAGAGAGAGAGAGAGAGAGAGAGAGAGAGAGAGAGAGAGAGAGAGAGAGAGAGAGAGAGAGAGAGAGAGAGAGAGAGAGAGAGAGAGAGAGAGAGAGAGAGAGAGAGAGAGAGAGAGAGAGAGAGAGAGAGAGAGAGAGAGAGAGAGAGACGGAGAAGAAGGTTGCGATGCCGGGTCGAATAATAATCGTGGTATCGAATCGTCGCGGTAGTAACGGACGAACGCTCGTAGCCCGACCAGGCGTGGACAAAGGTAGCGAAGCATCGCGGCGGAGGATTCGCGGATGAGTATCGGCAATGTGGACAAGATAATGGACAGCGCGAACGATGCGGGAACGATGCGCGAGGAGCCGAGTTTTATCGCTAGTTCGTCGGAGCGTGGAGCGTCGTACGCGGTTTAAATCGTACCTCTGTTGGTGTGCAGCGCACCTCGAGCGTCGAAGACAGGGACGAGGAGGAGTAGAACGACGACGACGACGACGACGACGACGAGGAAGAGCCACCGCCGCTCGGTTGATCGCCTCGAGGATCGTTGCTGATCGGTACCCGATGCGGCGCGATTCGCCTTTTCTGTTCCGGACGACGAGGAACTATGCGAAGAAACGCGACGACACTTTACACCGTCCGTGCGAGACGAGATTCGAACGACGGAACTCGAGAAATTATCCGACCGGGCGAGACGAGAGCGGAGATAGAGGCGATCGCGAATCGTTGGCTCGGTTCGCGTGGCTCGCGGGACGCGCGGTAAGTCAACATCGCGCGCCGGGACGCGTCGCGCTGTCAAAGCGGGTACTCGTACAATTACGAGCGTGCTCGGAAGCGAGGTTTCCGAGTAGAGGTAGGTGCGTATCGGATGAACGGAAGGTCGGTCGCGTACACGGTTGAATATTGATCGGAATACGGCAAACATCGACGATCAGCGCCAACGACTTACGTAAGGGCCGATGAAAATTAGGCTAAGTAAAGCGTACCCGTGGGAAAGGAAGCCGCCATCGCCATCGCCGTACCGTTCCTTTTCACCTCTGCTCTCCTCTCCGCGCCGCGACCGGTGCTCGTGGCGATGCGCAAGCTCGACGGGGGGGGGGGGGGGTGGGGGGGGGGGGGGGTCGGGTCGTCGAAGAATTTCACAGCAGGGCACCGACGAGCGCTCCTTCCGATCGCGGGGGCGATCCGATTCGTTCCTCGGGAAGCTCGGTCGCGTTGCGGCGACCTCGCGGAAAACGATCGAAGACGTTCCAACGATCGAGGACGCGACTCTCGTTCCGGGCTTGTTATTACGATCCGAGAATCCGCGTACCGAGGCGACGAAACGAGCGAGCGTACGATAAATCTCCGCGCGATGACCCCACCCAAGAATTGGGTTTTAGTTTAAATTCGCGTCCGCGGGCCG
>OZ018308.1:19956564-20014970 GCA_963969455.1 Arge pagana | reverse complement strand
CGAACGTATTCCGCGCGGTACCGGTATCGGGTGCTTCCGCGATTCGCGGAATATCGCGACGAAAAAAGAGGGAGCCATTTCCGAGCGACGCCGCCGGGCATCCCTCGCTCGCGCGTTTTCAGCGGCTCCGGTGCCCCCCGGTCGATTGAAAAACTGTTGGCCGCCGACTCGTTCGATTCCGCGACGCGTGCGACTGGCACTCGCGTTGATTGAAATTTTCACGTGACAACGGCGACGCTCGTTCTACAATTCCTTTCTCGTTCCCCGTTCTGGTTCTACGTTCTACGATTCGCCCGAAATTCACCCGGATTCGCCCTCCCGAACGTCGTTCTTCCGAATCGCGGTTCTCTTCTCCCCGATTCGTTCGTTCGAAACTGGCGTTTGTCTACGCGCCGATTCGAACGCTCGAACCTTAGATAACGCATCCGACGACGCGTCGTTCGCGTTATCTCCCCGTTCTCGAGAATCTTATTTCCATACCGTGGCGTAAATCTTGTCCTCTTTAAATCGGATCGGTGCGCGGCGGGCGCGAGCCTCGTCGGGTAGTAGCGTGTCGCGCCTTTCATTTCGCAGATCCGCGCGGATATCATCGTTTTCGCGTAGCTTCGGTATCGTCGGATCTCCGCGACGCGGGCACGCGACCCCTTCGATTACGACGAAGGGGCGAAGGGGAGCGGAAAGAAAAGGGAAAACACCGCAAAGAAACGGACGAGGAACGGAGTCATCGGGCGTGCCCCGGCGGAGAACCCGTCTCTCTCTCTCTCTCTCTCTCTCTCTCTCTCTCTCTCTCTCGCTCGGTCGTTGACTGGCTAATTGGCTGAAAAAACGGGGGGGGGGGAGATAGATAGAGCGAGCGAGAGAGACGCGCGTACCCGCTGCAACCGCCACGCGATAATTACATTAACCGGGGTGCGAATTGAGTTTTACGATCGGCAGATCCCCCGGGGGAAGGAGCGAACCACCGAAGGGGGGGACGCGACGCGCGGGATCACTCGCGCGACGAACGACGGAGTAGAGAGTTGACCGCGCACGTTCGACCGAGCGTTGCCATTGTAAAATTCACTCTCGTTTCCTCGTTTCCTCGTTCCGACCACCGACATCTCCGCGATCACGTTGACGCGACGCGAACGGAACCGAGGTTAAGCGATCGCAGGCTCGAGCCCCGCGACGCCCGGGTAAACGCGTTTCCCCCGTGCTCGCGAAGCGACGCGACGCGACCCGACGGTGAATTATTGGGATCGTAAAAATGGCGACGTAATTGCGTTGCCGTTAAACGTTGCTCGACGTTGCTGTAAATACCGATGGGGGTACCGATCCCCGGTAGTCGCGCCGTTGTTATCGTTGTTACCTCCGGTAATCGTTGCACCCGGTGACGGGGGAGACGGGGGAAAAACAGACGCCCCCGCCCTCTTCGTTTCGCCACGACGACGACGACGACGATTCGAGGACGCGGATCGTTTCCCTCGAAATCGAGCGGGGCGAGGGGACCCCGCGAGGCGCCGAAAACGCGCGAGACGAAAAAGCCGGACTCGGCGGAAGGTTGAAGCCGGTGAAAAAATGACGGTAGACGGATCTCTCGTTTCCCTCGATTTCGCCGCGAAGCCGCGCGCCAGCCGCGGAGTTAACGACGCTTGAGAAAATGCTTAATCAATTACGAACCGGGGCGTTCGGGATTCAACGGGGAACGACGGTTGAAGGAGCGGCTCGCTTTCGGTCCTTAACGAGCGCCGACGAGCAGCTCGCTTCCTCCGAAGAAACTCTCTATCTCGTACGCGATCTTCGTACGCGGCGGCCCGAGCGCGTCTAACGGAAAAACTTGGAAACCGATCGTATCTCGCGCGGAGGCCGCATGCTTCGATCGACGACGATCGAGCTTACCCCGAGGGAGAGAAACGAGCTCGGAATTAGGTTCGAACGTTTCGGCAACGATCGTCGTACGAAAGCGCGTGGGAAGGAGAGAGAACTCGAAATGGATGATAAGCGTCCGAGGGGGGAGGGGGAGGGGGGGGGGGGGGCTCTTCCGGAACGGCGTCGCGGCTGTTCGCGGTCCGCGATCCGTGCCGCGCGTAGAGCCGTGATTCGGTTTGAAAATCGACGAATCGGACGAGTGGAACGACGCGAAACGACCAACCGATTCCGGAATATCGTTCGCGACGCGCGAAGGAGAAATAACGGCGAGGGATCGCGCCGTAAGGCGGACACCGCGCGCGCTCGGACGGCGATCGTACGGAGAGTCGAGCGCGTAGTCGAAACGCGTTCATTTCCGAGTCGTGGACATCGATATAAATGCTCGAGTAATCGATATCATAGGCGCGTGGCGCGATGGCGCTCCGACGCTCGTCGGCGGGTAGCATTATAAAATAATAATAAGTCTCCGTCGAATGCCGAGCCGGATAACCGAGGCGAACCGAGTCGCGCGCCAGCGCGGCGAACGTAGGTGTTTTCCGCGCGTTTTCCTGCTCTCCGGGGGAGCAGCGGACCCGCCACGGGGATCCCGGGGGTCGCGACGATTTTTTGTTCTCCGTACTTTCCTCTTTTTCGAACCTACGTTGGTAATCGTACGCGATGAAACCGCCCTCGAATCCTTATTCTTCTTCTGCTTCGTCTACTCGTTCTCCTCCTCGTTCTTCCTCCCGGTTCGCCTCCGTCGAGGGGGCAGCTCGAAACTAGGAAAATTACGAGGCTGACAATGATTCCGTTGGCGCGTATCGAGAGCCGCGCGCTCGAAGTTCGACTCGCGAGCTTTTTGGCCCGATTAAACAAGAATGGAAGTTCGGTGAAGCGTCAACGGCAGCGATAATAACGGCCGACCGCCGCCGCGGTCGCCGGAAGGGTAGAAGTCGCGAAGCCCCCGCGCGTCTTCTTCGCGCCTCGCGGATGCTCGGACGAGTAGATTTCCCGTAGACGAGCGCCAACGATCGTCTACGGCTCGCCGGCCGCAACCCATTTACTGGTCATCGAGACTTGGTCTCGGGTGGTGGCGGGTTTCCACGCGGCGATCGGCTTTTTTCCATCTGCCCCCCCCCCCCCCCCCCCCCCCCCGATATTTCGCGAAAACGCAACGCGTCGCAGGGTCGACGCTGCGACCTGGCGAGGAGAATCTCCGACGGATACGGACGCGGGATCGGTACGTATGCACCTTTAGGTGCGTCGTCGGTGGGCCCCCGACCCCCCCGCGATGCATCCGAACGTCGTGCGGCTCGTTCCCGTCGAGGGATCGCGAAGTGCGAGAGATCCGCGGTCGGCGCGGTGATATCCGGCACGCGAGAATCGTTTACGTGTCAGAAATTTCCAAACGACTCGACGAGATTCAGGAATCGAATTACGCGTTTGAAATACGCCGACGACGACGACGACGACGACGACGTCGTTGGAATCAGACGGGCCTCGGTTCCAGGGTACACTCGAGAATAACAACGCTCGTCGTTTCGGTAGAGAATTTCCCGTGATTTTTCCGCCTCTTATCCCGCGAAATTAATCGAGACTCTGCTTTATTCCGCCCTTTGATTCGTCGCCTCGCCAGACTTCGTTCGTTCGTTCGTTCGTTCGTTCGTTCGCGTAGGCGGCCAACCAGGAAAACGGCTGTTTCCGCGAAGATTCCCGCCCGACATCCGTGACGGTGGAGAGAGGACGACGTTGACAGCGATAACCGATGAAACGTTATTTTTATTAATTTCTCGACTCTCGCGAGCCGCGTAGGAATAAATTAATTATATAATATACAACGACGATCGTCGTTGGGCAATACGTATCGAGAAAGATTTCGCATTTCGTTTTGTGGTTCGTGTTTTCAACGTTCATGTTTCTCTCGCTCTCCCTCTATACATACACGTGTGTGTATATATATATATATTATATATATATATATATATATATATATATATATATATATATATATATATGAATATATATATACTCTTCGCGGAGGGACAGCAGGTCGGTGCGGGGGGGGGGGGTGCGAGGTCGGTAGAAGAGCGGGGAGATTTGCCGACGGGGAAGCTTCTCCGCGGGGCGATCAACGGCCGTAGCTCTGATCGATGATTCTGTAACCGTTGTGGTCGGCAACGTAGCGTACGGTTATCGGTACGCCCTCCGGACTGTTGTACTTGTAGCTCCCTTCCTTAGCGATCACGTACTCCCATCCGCCGTTGGTCGTGATAAGGCGTCCGGTCTCCTGTACTTCGGTGCCATCTGGACTCGAGAACCTGGGAACGAACGAAGAAACTCGCTCGGTCAAATAACGCGAATCGACACCGCGCCGACACCCGCGCGCCATTCAAATATCACCTCCGTAGGGGATCGTTCTCGACGACGACGCCGACGACGACGAGATAGGATAGGATAGGATAGGATAGGAGTACGTCGCCGCACGAAACGGAGCGATTTCGAAAAACCTACGGACACGGCCCCTCGGGGCGACGACGAAATGCTGTCCAAATCACCGCCGCGAACGGCTCTGTTCTCGGTCGAACCGGCGCGACTTACCCGTGAGAGTACTGTCCACGATCGTCCTCCAGCTTCAGCTTCGTTCCGGGCGGAAGGATGATAGCCGGAGATTTCGAGGGCGGCGATTCCGGGATCGAGGTCGGCTGCTGCGGCTCGGAGGGTAGGACGAGTTCCTGGCTGCTGTCGTCGAAGCCGTTGCTCGTGGGCTGCGACGCGGACGGGTAAGGATATTCCTCGCGTTGCGACGGGAGGACCGCCGCGTCCGGCGACTCGAACCTCGGGATTTTTTCATCTTCGCGATGCGAGGGACGCGGCGTCGTCCGAAATTCGAAGACTATCGTCGGTTCGGGAGCTCGTCGGGAGCCGAGATCCGCGGCGCTGTCCAACGTCGACGGCGGTCCGTAAGCGACGAACGGCGAACCCGGAGCGGCGAGCGCGCTCCGGATCGTCAGAATGAGAATCGCCGCGAGTACCTGGAAGAAACGGGCAGCGAGGATGAACACCGATAACCATCGACGAACGCCGTGTCGCGGAACGCGTCGACGACGCGCGCTCTTCTCGGACGTCGATAGGTTCCTTTCCGATCGCGGCCCCTCGACGAAACCGTCGACCCACCGCCCGTCACCGAGGTCTCACCTGCATTTCGCGTGTAGTTTCCTTGTTGCTTGATCGTCGTTTCGAGACTATCGTTCGTGTTCTACGGACCACGTGCATATATACGTTCTCCGAAAGGTCCGTCGAACGCGACGACGACCATCGTTATTTTCGTCACCCGCGCGCGGGGTCTTCGCCGCCGGCGTTTTAATTCTGTTTTCCCGATACGAGCTCGAAACGATTACAAGCCATATCCGTCAAGCGCGTACTCGTGACCGATAAAGAAGGCGCTTCGCGCACCGTTGCGCCACGGGGGGGGGGGTCTCGCTCCTCGAATCTCGCCGTATCTCGATAATTTTCGAGGGACGAAGGAGGAGGACGGGGAGGAAGGATCGTCGTCAATTTCCATTCCCAGATCTGCGGGCATTTTCTCCCACCTCCCTCCTTTTTTTCTCCGCTCCAAATATTATTCCCGAGACTCGCGCATTTCCGTACGCGACGGGGAGGAGAGCGTCCAGCCGAGAGCGGCGAGCGACGCTTTTGTATTTGTTTAAGTTGTCGATCGGGCGTTTTCCTCGCCGCGGCGCGCTGACGCGCGCGGAAAAATCACGAGATCGTAAAGTTTTCAATCGCCTCGCCGCGAACGCGTCGAACGAAAGGATAAAGATCGCCGTTCCCGTTCGCGTTCGCGTTTCTCCAGCCGCGAGCGATGCGAAGCGGCGAGGCGTCCCGGGAAATCCGTCGATTTCCACGCGGGCGCCTGGGAGGTATCCGTGTATCGGATTCCGCGAATTTGATGTTCTGCCAAAAAGAACGACGCCTCGGCTCGCGTTTGTCAACGGTCTCGTTGTTTGTAAACACGCGAGAGGGGAAAGCCCCGCGACCGCCAAAGATCGTTTCGCGTCTTCCGCAAACTCCGGATCCCGGAAAACGTTCCCGACTTTTTCGAATCGATCCGCCAAGTGTCATCGACCGGGCGCGATGCCAGCGGGTACGGGAAAATCTCGGGGCGGGGGAGTAGGGTGAAAAAACGTTGATCGACGGCCGTTTCGCAATTTTGAACGTTGACGGTCGTCGTCGTTGTTGTCGTCGTCGTCGTCGTCGTCGTCGTCGTCGTCGTCGTCGTCGTCGTCGTCGTCGTCGTCGTTCGAACGGGTACTCCCGATCCTGTTTTGGATTCGTTGTCGGCCGATGCCGCGTTTGTTTACCCCGCGACTCTTCCGAGCGTCGTTGCGACGGCGACCTCGTCGAGGTGGGATACGTGTAATATTTTGGCGCGAGACAACATCCGCGCGTTCGTTCGGTAACGAGCATTGTCCGATTATCTTTCGCTCGGGGCGATCACATTTTTGGAAACCTCGCTATCGAACTCCGCTTAGACGCGTGCACGAGGCTGTTATTGACGTTATTCCGCGTCCGGGCTCAGGAATTCCGATACCGAAGAATTTCGAAATCGACTCTCGGTGAGTAGAGGTAACCTACCTACGGCGACCGCGCGTACGTACGCGTCGGTGATATTTTCGATCGATCGACCGACCGATTTCCAATTCTCGTTCGATCACCCTCGTTGTTCCCGGTTGTCCTCGATTCCGCTCGCCGTATCGCGGGTTCGACGCGAAATGATCGAGTCGTTTCTCTTCCCTAGATGTCCACGTCGAGGAAATTGGTATCCTCCACCGCCGCTGCCGAAGCCGCCGCCGCCGCCGCCGCCGACGGCGACGACGACGAGGGCGACGAGAGGATGATCGTCTCGCGAGATCGTTCGTCGACGGAACGGGCAGCGGCGCGTTTCGCAACGAGCAAAAGGGATGCAGGATCGTCGTCGTCGTCGACAACGGAACCGAGAAGAGATCCGGGTGGGAGCGGAGATTTGGCGCCGGATAGCGAAAACGGCTCGAACGGGTCGCCGATGAACGTCGAGCGAGAAGCTCCCGCCGAGCCCGCGTTATCCGCCGACGAAGTTTCGGAGCTCGTTGCGAGAGAAATGGGGAAATTGTCGCTGAACGACGAGCGGATCGCGGACGGAGGCGCGTCGGTCTCCGACCTCGGACCAACGATGCCGACGACGGTGGTCGCGGACGCCGCGGATTCCCGTCGACGTCGAGTCGTCGTCTCCGCCAAGCAGCGGAAAACGGCGGATGATCGGCAGAAGGCGCGAGACGAGAAGCGACTCGTAAAGGCCGTCGAGAAGTTCTCGAAGAAATTCGTCGAGTCGGCGACGAACCTCGGAATCATCGAACGTGAGTGACTCTCTCCCCGAAATAATTTTTCCCGTTCCCTGCCGCGCGCGACGATCGCGCGTCGGGATCCTTCTCGTCGGGATATACAACTATGACGAATCGTGACGCGTCTTCTTCGCAGATACCTCGGCCACCTCGGCCGGTCCCTCCTCCGCGTCGCTCGACGACACCGCGACCACGAGCTGTTCCTGCTCGGATTGCCGCGCCACCGACACGTCGTCGTGCAGCTGCTCGGATTGCCGTCGTTCGTCGAGCTCCTCCGATTCGTCTTCGTCTTCCTCGTCGTCGTCCTCGTTTTCGTCTTCGGCTTCGGCTTCGTCCTCGTCGTCGTCCGATTCCAGCGACACCGACGACACGGATTCGTCTTCGGACCGTACGGATCACTACGATGATTCGAGTACGTCGACGACCGTCGACTAGGATTTACCGATGGAAAAAAAACCTCGGGGATCTCGACGCGGTCGGCGCGAAATCGGTAACCGACCGATATCGAGCCTCCCGACGGTCCACGAATCGACAATTTACTACGTATTTTCTATTCGAATCGCAGCTTTTTTCCTAGTTAAAAGAAAGAATACAATACACCGACCAGTCGCGTCGTCGTTCGTTTGTACGCGATTGCGTTAAATAAATTTCACCGAGCATTCAACTTTCGCTTCCGCTTCCACGACCTTTCGCCGAGCCTCGTAAATACGCGTTTTTTCCAGGACAATATCGCCCCGAAAACCTCCCTCCCCGCCCCCCTTCGTTGATATTTCTTTCGGGCAACGCCGTTTTTCACGTTTTTTTCGTCGACGATCCGTCGGACGTCGAGTGCCGCTGACTAATCGCCGCTAGTTAATATTTAGCCTTTCCGGAACCGGTGTCTTCCTCGGATTTCGCCTGACTCGACGCCTCGATCGCGAATGCGACTCTCGGAATCGAATCGAATATAATTTCGGCGCGGGGACGTCGTCGACCCGACGACGCGAGCGAGCGAGCGAGACCGTTATTTCGCGTTCTAGGCTGTTTTTTGTTTTGCGGGCGATCCGACTACAAACGGAGCACCGTGACACGAGCTCGGCGATATCATTCGCCTTCGCCGCGTACCGCTAACGAGGAGAAGAAAAAAAAAAAAGGGAAAAACGGAAAGAATAGTTTCGCGTCTGGTCAGGCGCCGAAGGGTTCGTCTAATCGCGGGGACGAGACTTTTCCGGAGGAACCCGGCTCGTCGGCGACGATCGACCGTCGATCCACTTTCGTTCAATTTCCCGTTCTTCCCTGCTCGTTGGAGAAGGATGATGGAGGATAGACGGATGGAGTTCGAGGACCAACGGATCCGCGACGTCGTCGACACCTAACTGCACGGGCATCACCGGTCGGGGGAGCGTGGTGTTGGACGATCGTCCTACCTATCTCCAAATCTCTTTCATCGCTCGTTCCCGTCACTCCCACCCGCCGAGACCCGCGCGTCGAGACGCCCCCGCTTCTTTCGTCCCGGAGGCTTCAGAATTTTTCTATCGAACGAACACACCTGACGACGCTCGACGCCTTATCGGTCTGTTATTTTCCAGATCGCGCTCGGCGCAGCGCGTTCGTCGATCTCCCCGAATCGGAGTTGAGTACCTAAAATCGTTTCGGCGCGCGTCAGCCGCCATCCCCGTGTCCCGTCATCCGAGGGGATTTGGAACGGAACGGGAAAACGCGGGATCTCGGGCGAATAACGGGAAAATCAAAAACTAAAAACCAGTAGAAAAGAATCAAGCGAAAAAACGGAGCCGTCGATCGTCTCGCGTTCCTCGCGTCGCGAGAGCGCCGGACCGAGGCACGTCTGCGCGACGCGCGTCCGGGATCTCTATATAAGCGACGCCGAGCGTCGCGATGCCTCAGACGTCGAAACCGCGCGCAACCGTTGAAAGTTTTCCGTAGCTCCGGGCTCTCGGTTCGAGCGGGGGAGGGTGGTACGCGGCCGTGGCACGATAATCTCGCGACGAGTGTGAGACGATCCGGCGATCGCGGGGGATGAGAAAAACGAGTGCGCCGAAGGGATCGCGTTGAGGTGGGGTGGCACTGCGCGTTGTACCTCGGCGTTGTTGGCCGGGTGTCGCGACGTTTCTACAGCCCGCGGCGCGAATCGGACCGGGAACGAGACGAGGTTCGTCCGAGTTCGCGTCGCGAAACTCTCGCCGCGTCTCGTCAAACGGAAAAAGGTGCGATTAAATTCGACGAGGCGGCGAGCAAAGAAGAAGAGGCGAGAATGTAAATTTTCCAAATCATCGATCGTACCACGCGACGGACGGGGTGGAGCGCGATATTGGGATCGCGCGTTGCCGGAAGCCGAAGATTCAAGGTGAGGGAAAATGTCTCGTTAATCGTTTATTGATAGCAGTTTAACGACGATTTTATTCCGGGACGATAACGCGTCGCGACGACTAACGACCACCGACGCGTTCGAAAGTTCCGACGCTCTCTCTCTCTCTCTCTCTCTCTCTCTCTCTCTCTCTCTCTCTCTCTCTCCGATCCCGAAGGGGGAAAATTCTCGAACGGCGATAAACACGGCGACTCCTTCGTTATTTTCGTCGTCGGGCGGGGATCGATGCGACGGAACGTCGTCGGTGTCGTTACTGCCACCGGACGACGAGGGATGATCGCGCGCGTCGCGATCGCGATCGAGGAAAGGACTCGATTTTTGGAAAAGATCGACGATCGCGTTTCGGCGTCGCCGCGAGTTTCGGGATCGGAATCGAATAGAACGAGATCGAACGGAAGAGAATCGTTCTCTCGAGCGCGACAGACGGCGAGGGGAGGAGGACGAGGTTTGCCCGGGGGCTTTCCCCGCGCGATATCGACCGTACGACGTCCGCGTCGGAAAGCCATCTCCCCCTCGGCGCTCCGATGAAAACAAACCAGATCCGAATCTCTCCGCGTGCATCCCGCGGTGCTCCGCGAGCTCGAATCCCGCGAACAACGTTCTCCCCGTTCGCGCCGCCCTCCCTCCGGGTTCCGCCGCGTCTTCGTCGCAATCAACCCGGTTCGCGTCGACTCGCGGAACCGTTCCCCCGATTCGCCGAATTCTCTCGTTCGAAGATCGAGTCGCGCGTCGAGTCCCGGTGAAAATGTTCTCCGTCTCTTTCAAACGTCTCTCGGTTCGCCTTCCGCGGTACAGTTTCGAACGGAATCAGTTTCGTCGTCGTCGTCGTCGTCGTCTTCGTCGTCTCGCACGAGTCGCTTCCGAGGAATCGTCGATCGCGGACTCTTAACGTCGCGGCAGCGCTTTTCTCGCGGTGCGCGGGGACGAGATCGCGCGAGATTTCGCGGTTCCTTAGATTTCGAGTCCCAACTGAAATAGAGACGGAGCGTCAGAGAGGGAGAGAGGGAGAGAAAAGTATCGGAACAGGAAACGTGGGCGGGGGGAAACGAAATTACGTCGCGAAACGCGTCCGCGAGCTGCTACTTGCATCCACGCGCGAGGTGCGCGCAGGCGCGTCTTTTCCGCGGTGCGAGCCGACGACCAGCTTCTCGCGACGAGTCCCACGAACGCATAGCGAGTCGGAAAATCGCGAAACGACCCTCGCCTATTTTTCCATCGCGCGCGTTTCGTCGTTGAAATATGTCGACCGCGCGTTTCGTTACCCCGGAGAGTCGAACCAGGGTATTTCGAACGGTGAGGCCGAAACGGGCGTCGTGCCGCGCGCCGCCGCCGCCGCCGCCGCCGCCGCCGACGACGACGACGACGACGACGACGACGGTTCAACGGGGAAATTTGAAGCTTCGCCGAAGACGATTCGCGAGTACGGCGTGGTAACGCTGCGAATCGAGCCTGGTGTCCCGCGTTGTTTTTCCTCGCCGAGAAGAGATTCGTATTCGCGAAGCGAGCCGCGATTGATTGCCGCGCAGTCGCGTCCGCACCGCGCGAACGTCTCTGTCGTTGGGTAAAGCTGGTAAACCCGTTGCAGATGAAGCTTCACGAGAAGAAGGAGACGAGCATACATCGCGTGCAGGAGATAAAGCTCGACGAGCTGGACCTGACGAGGGAGTACGAGGTCGAGAGGACGCTCGCGGAGGGAAGCTTCGCCAAGGTGCTCCTCGCCACCCACAGGTCTACCAGCACCCGCGTCGTTCTGAAGGCCGTTCATCAGGAGCTGACGTCGGAGAAGGACTTTTTTCGGGAATTTCACTACTCGTATCACCTCAGTCCCCATCCGAACGTCCTGAGCTCGTACGCGGTCGCGTTCAAGGCCGAACGGTGCTACGTGTTCGCCCAGGAGTACGCCCCGTTCGGCGATCTGTCGGGGAACGTGAAGGCCGGCGGCCTGTCCGAGGATGTCTGCAAACGGATCGCCTCCCAGCTGGCCTCGGCCCTCGAGTTTCTCCACTCGAAGCAGCTGGTCCACCGCGACGTGAAGCTCGAGAACGTCCTCGTCTACGCCCAGGACATGGCCAAGATCAAGCTGTGCGACTTCGGCTGCACGAGAAAGGAGGGGGCGCTGGTGAACCGTATCCGTTGCACGTGGGTGCCGTTCCTGCCCCCCGAGGTCCTCGAGGTGATAAAGAACGAGAGGTACACGTGCAAACGGAGCGCGGACTGCTGGCAGTTCGGCATCGTGCTCTTCGTATGCCTGACGGGGAATCCGCCGTGGCAGAGCGCCGATCTCATTCAGGATCCCGAATACTCCGCGTTCCAGCGATGGCTGAAGCGCCGAACCGCGAAGATACCGTCCGTCTTCAGGCGATTCTCGCCGCGGCTCCTGCGATACTTTCGAAGAATATTCGAGCACAAGCCGGAGAAACGGGCGGGCGTCGCCGAGATTACGAAATACCTGAAGGACTCGTGGTGCGTCGGTAAGCTGTCGCACAGCGCGACCTCGACCTCCGTAGACGCGAGCGAGACGACGCTGACGAGGCGGAACGACGACGACAGCCTCCTCTACCTCGACACGATCATCGACGACAAGAACAACGCCGCCGTTGACGAGAACAAGAACAAGCTGAGGAAGCTGCTCAACAGCTACGGCCTCGAGACGACCGTCGACCAAAAGGTTGTTACGAAACGTATATGGGAATGGGTGATGCAGTGCGACTCGAACGTCGACGAGCCGGGACTTATCGCCTCCGAGCCCATGTGAGACGTGGCGAGGGCGAGGACAAGATTCCACGGCGAAACGGCGACGATAACGCCGCCGCCGCCGCCGCGTCGCGCCGGCAGGGAACGGCGAAGCGCGAGCACCCGATTCGAGGGAGCGAACGAACCTGGTGACGGAGGAAGCGCGAACCGGACAATTTCCTCGAGATGCGCCCTCGTCGCGACGTTTCGGACGCTGTGAGAGGACGAAGAACCGACGCCTACCGCTGCTGCTGCTGCTGCTGTTACTAACTACTACCACTACCACTACTACCACTACCACTACTACTACTACTACTACTACTACCACCACCACCACGACCACTACTAGACGATCCCGCGCGATGTCCGAGCGCTGTGAAACGGGCGAGGGACAACGAGCGACGGAGAGATCGCGATTCTCCTACGTTCCCTCGACTCTCGCTCGCGTCCCCCGATCACCGACTTTGTCGGTATCGATAAGTAACAATCAAATAACGGTCATATTTTTTTATCGCAATTTCGCAACGACGACAGGTAACGTACTACTTGCCGTCGCGACGCGAAACACGTATAACGGACTCGCGAACGTTTTGTAAATAGTTGTAAGCGCGACGTTCGCGAACGAGAACGACGTTTTCGCCAGTGTTTCCTCGAGCCGATCTCGGTAATCGCGGTACCATTTTCCTTCGAAAAAGATGCACGAATCGCTCCGACGTGGCTACCGACCTGTATTTATTCGAGAAATCGGAGATGCGGTCGTCGCGGGGGACGATCGATCGTCGGGGCGAGGGCGGCGCGCATCGAGAGCTTCCCACCTTGTATATTCTCGTAGTTACGTACGTATACAATTTACGTCGCTGGTCAGCGATACCCCGCGATTCGTACGCGTACGGTGCCCGGACGAGGTACGAGAGAAAAAGAGAGATACGACGAGAGTCGTATCGAGGCAGAGGGACGCGTCCCGCATCTCGCGTCTCCGAGAGACAATAAAACTGACCCAACCGGACCGAGATGCGCGAGAGAGGGATTCGTCTCGTTCCTTTCTCGTTCGCCAGGCGTCGTTTCCGATTACAGATAGCTCTAGCTGTACAGACGTACGCGTATGATTTTTTTGTATGTATGAAAATAAACGTTACGAGGTAACAAGTCGGTTTGTTTATTCTCATTTCGCCGACTTCGCTGTATTCCGTTCGCGCGACGGCCGTTCCGTTCCTCTTTACGATTCGACGGCTGGTAAGTGGGTAAGCGCGATGGTCGAAGTCGAGCGACGACCGCTGGCTATCCGGGCGATGGATCCCGCGCGACCCTGAAGGGTCGTTTCGAACAACGAGCCGCAACAACGAACCAGCAGACCTCTGGAGAGAGACCGTACCCGCACGCTCGACGTGGCTCGGCGAACGTAACGAGATTCTTTCCTCTAATTGGACGCGAAGCCCGAGTCAAGGGTTCCGGTTTAACCTCGAACGCGAGGCCGTCGAAGGGACGCGGCAAGGCTATGAAAAAACGACCCTCGTCTGATTTTTCGTTTTTCGAGACCGGGAATTCTCGAGCCGCGTAGCTCGATCGTACCTTTTTCCGCGCCCGCGATGCTCGAACCCCTCGACCAAAGGTCTCGACGGAACGCGGAACACGCGGCGGTTCCGAAGCATTCCGTCTCGGTTTCGCACCGTTAACCTCCGTAGAGGCGTCACTCGTCGCGACAGCGGAAAAACGCAACCGACGAGCCGAAACGTACGGGGATATCGTCGGATGTACCTCGCGGAGTCGTTCGACCCCCGCCCCGTCCGCCGATCGACTCGTCGAGAACGCATCACCGGGGAACGCCTGGCGGCGAGCAACCCACGCTGCTCGAGGCGCGTATTATTAAACGGTCGGTGCTATTCCCGGCGCGTTCCGTGTATTTTTGGACGCTTCTGACAAACACGACGGGGAAGCCGAGCCAAGACGGGGAGATGAAACGAGCTTTTTTTTTCCACCGATTTGGGGGAGACGCGACGGTACGCGTAACGAGAACGCACGCCGAGTCGATCGTTCCCTCGCGAGATAGGTGGTCGACTTTTCGAACGGGGGGAGTCAGCTCGAGGTTTCCCTGCCGTCCCCTTCTTCGCGATTTCCCAGCGGCGATGCGCCGATCCAGTCTGCGAAACGGCGACACCTGTTAACCTCGAATTATATTTAAATTAATCCACGGCTCCACGCCAGTTTATGCGCTCGCGCTGACACGGGTCGCCAACGTATTCGCGCCGTTCGATTCGTTTGTTTTCATTTTCCTCCTTTCCCGCGTTTCCTTCGGCGGCTACGCGACGGCGTCGAATCTTTCGCGGGAGCGAGCGTTCCTTTTCCTCTTCTTTGGCTCTTTTACCGCTCGGAATTGTGAAAACGCGCGCGATATCGTCGACGTTTGTTCGCCCTGTTTATTTTCACGCCGTTGCGGCGATCGTTCGCCGGATAGCTATTTTCGCGAAGGTACCACCCGTACGCTCGCGTATTTGATCGAGGTCTCTTTCGATGATCAACCCCCCGCTGCGCCGAGCCGACCGGCGGAAATTTTTCTCGCGCCAGAAATATCATTTCGCGTCGATGTTTCAAACAAACCTGCAAAATATTCCGGCCGGCGTTATATTTTTAAATCAACAAGTAGTTACGCGCGGATAAACCACCGGATTTACGACGATCGGCAAATTATTTGTTCGCTCGCGACTCCACCTCGCCGAGCCGCCGACTGTTTTTCGATTCGGGAGTCTCCTCGCGCGATTCGTCTCTCTCTCTCTCTCTCGCTCTCTCGCTCTCTCTCCTCCTCCACCGCCGATGTTTCGAGGAACGATTTCGCATATTCAAAATAAACCTCGCGGTCGGCTCCCCGCGGCGCGCGCGCGCTCGTGCGTTTTACCTCGTTTCGTACTTTTTGTTTGTTCCATCTCGCTCCGAACGCATCTCCCGATTCCGCAACGGTAACGAACGTTCTAAAATTATCGCCCGTATCCGTAGATTTCGATAACGCGAGCTTTTTCGACGATGATCGACGACGACGACGACGACGACGACGGGAGACGACATCGGCGCGCGCGCGCGCTCTGATTCCTCGCGTTTCTCGTTCTCTCGCTTTTCCATCACCCGCGCGGCTCCTCCCGCGCGTTCCCAGTTCTCCGCCGCCCAGCGGAGGTTGGGAGCGGGGTGAGCGGGGACGGCGATGCAAAAACCACGGCTATTTTCAGTACGCGACTTTACATTCGGCCGTGACGCACACGTGCTTTTGGTCAGCCGACGACCCCTCTCGCGTTCCCCCCGCTCGCGATCGATGTCTCCGCGCGACAACTTTCCGATCGTCGTCAATGACGGTAGCGGCGGCGTCGGCGTCCGCGTCGTCGTCGTCGTTGTCCCTCCTGCACGGAGGGTAGCCCTGCTACGTGCGTCAACGAGCCGTTTCCAAGGCAACGCGCGGGACGCATCCTGCGCGGTAGCTCGCGACATCAATCCATCCATCTCTCGCGACCTCGCATCGTTATCTTTCGAAAACTTTCTATGGATGATAATAATACACTTTTCCCGTCTTCGAGACGGTCTTTTTTCCATTCTCGCATCAACGAGACGAGACGAGACGAGACGAGACGAGACGAGACGCGACGCGACGCGACATCGCGTAACTATATAGGCGCGCGTAACGCGGGGAGAAAATGTTTTTGCTCCGCGCGAGTTGTTACGAGAGAATTTACGATCGCGAAGAAAATCTTGCGGCGCAATTACCGAAATCGCGCTAGCTCGTTCGAATTGTGCGGAGACCGGGGAAACGAGAGCCCCGGAGATCTCTCTACGCGGAGAGGTCGTTAAATCTCGCACGTGCGGGAAGAATCGCTTTTTAACGAGAGAGAGAGAAAAGCGGGGCACGGGGGCCGGGGGGCGATACCGACTTCGGAGTCGCAGGTAGCTCGGAATAGGCGCACCACTCTTGACATTGCACCTCTCGTTCGCGGTACGAGACCTTCGCGCGGATCGTTCGTTTCGATTTCACGTTCGGCTTTGCCCGGCGGCGATTCGTAGCGACGCCATTTTTCCAACACGGAGAAAACCCTCGAATCTCGAAAGAGAAAAGCGACGCGGTTCTCCAGCCGGCGATGACAAAGCGCGGCAGATGAGGAGGAGGAGGAGGAGGAGGAGGCGTCGCCGTACCCCGGATACCGAACGATTTTTCTGGAGGTTATCCAATTCGGACAAGCAAATAGCGCGAGAAATATGACCCGTTACGATCGATTTGATTTAGCGCTACGATAACAATCGTTGCCAACGATCCGACCTCTTCGGAGCGGCAAACATCCGAGACGGACCGCGGTACGCTAGACTCGGGCATCGACGATTTTTCGCAACTCGTAGCCGTAGACGTAACGGCATCGGACCGCGGGAGTAACGGAGGTGGTACGGAAAGAGAAAACTGCGTACCGGGCCCCTCTATCCTTGATAGTTTCCGATATTTTCGTACGGAAAATCGCATCGAAAAACGTTACATGGCACTGATTACGTGACAACCGATGCCCCGTACGCGAATTACTCGACTGCTCTCGGTCCGGACACGCGCGGTCCGTGGTAGAACGTCTACGCGCTCGTCGCTCGACCGCCGACGACGTCCCGTCGTCGCAAACCGGTCCCCGACATCGGGGAGGACGATGATATCGCACGGTTCTATCTCGCGGAAGGAGGAAATAAATCGCAGGATTCGTTCGTATACGAGAGTGCCGTAATCGTCGTCGTCGTCGTCGTCGTCGTCGTCGTCGTCGTAGTCGTCCCGCATAGTTTGAAAATACGCGGACGGGCGATCTTCGAGCTCTGACGCTGGTCGTATATTTCCTGGATGGTCAACAAAGCGTCGCTTATTTCTGGTGTGTGCGTGCGGGCGTATGCTTACGTTTCGCGAAGCGAACTGCCGCCGCGGTGTGCCGCTACGACTATCGAGTAGAGGTACGCGCTCCAGGAATAGGCGCGAATTGTCGGGTCGAGAGACCGAGGGAGAAGGGGGAAAAAAACGGTACGCGGCGTCGAAAACGATCGTTCGAATCGTCGATAAGGCGCGTTTTACCGAACCTACAAAGTTTTACACGGCTCGTATACTCTCGACGGATCGAATCGGATAAAGTTCTCGCGCGAGTCGTTGTACGCGGGCGAAGAGGAGGTGCATCGACGAATATGACCGGTGACATCGCGGGGAAAATGTAAAACGTCGATCGAGCTCGCGATCGTTCGTCCGTTCGTTCGCAGTCCCGGATCGCTCGTCGTTTCACGTTGCTTCGGAAATGACTCGGTTGGTATTTTCGAGCCGAGATTTACGTACACCGGGACGAGTTGTTTAACGATCCTGCAACTTCGTGCGTCAGAGATAGCTACGTAGGTATAATCGTGCACGGTCCAGGCGGACGCTCGAGGAGGACCCGCGCATCGTACACCGCTCGTTCGTCTCTGTTTTTCTTCTCACGAACGGTCTCCAGGAACGTCGAGCGGACGCAAAATCGAACGATTTCGAGAATATGCGACCTTTTCTACTCGCACTTCCCGCGAAGGTCGCCGGGATCGCGGATCCTACGACGATCACCCCCCGCATCGCCCGCCAGGCAGATACGATTTGCGTCAAACGACCCGCGAGGTGCGGGGTAGTAATCGACGGCGGGGTGGATCGCGAGGCCTGGGGATCTCGAAGCGTACGCAACCTCGTCGGTCGTATCGATTCGCCGGCGGGTGACGTCACGCCGAGGGCAGATTGCCTCCACCTCGTCGTCGTCGTTAGAGGAGGAGGGGGATAGCGCGAGGATCCTTTGCTACGTCATCCGTCGTCGCGGGGAGGTCGACCGGAGCTCGAAGGTCGGGGGGGGGGATTTCGGTGATGATTATCGATTCGCCGGTGAAATAACGACGCGACGAAAACGGAGTGAAACGAAAACTCGTGTATTTCCGCGATTCGATCCTTCCCGTCGATCATCCTTTCCGTTCGGCTACTTGATAGCGATCGACGTCGCACGGAATCTCACAACGGCGGAACAAACCTAGGATCGGTACAATTATTCTCCCGATACTCTGCCCACATCCGGTCGAATTCTTTCGCAAACGAGTCGACGATAACGCCGTCGTTGAGAATCAGAACGTTGTCCCAGTTTCCGTAGAACGCCTGCATCGTCCAGTTCGTGCTTCCCGTGATCACCAAAGTCTTATCGACGACGACGAACTTGTGATGCATCAGGTGCGGCGACTTCCTCGACCGTACCCTGATACCTGTCGAGAGAGACAGAGAGAGAGAGAGAGAGAGAGAGAGACACCGGAAGCGAACGAGACACCGTCCAGCAAAACATCTCGAGCACGATATCCAGCGGGTTTGTAGGCGGGGTACGAGAATCACTCACTACGGCTTTGAAGGTGTCGCATCAGGCGATCGCACGCGCTGTTCTCCGACATGGTACCGTCGACGATCACCCTAACGACGACGTTCCGCGACGCTGCTCGAAGGACGGCATTCGCGAGATCCTCGCACGTGAACAGGTACATGCAGACGTCCAGCGTTTCGCTCGCGGCATCGATCCGCGAGCCGATCCGGCTGTAAAATACAAAATCCACGGTGTGACGGTGTACCCAGAGGATCACGCGACGACCCTTACCGAAGATTTTTCAACGTGCAATCCGTACGTTCGCAGGCTATTCTGGAATTCGCGTGAACTCTGCAAAGCGCCAGCTGGTCGGAGAATAATATCACCTCCCGTATCGCGGGATCTCGTTTGCGTCTCGACCATCGCGATCGGTAAATTTGCCAGACGATTTCCGTCACCGTCAATCCACAGAGCGCGAGGATTGCCCATTTTTTCGAATCGCCCCAAAACGACATCGTTCCCCCTGCGAAAAATGAGAACGATCAATCGGGATGAAAACTTTCGAAAACGCGGGACGGCGCGAAGGGGGGAGGAAGGGGATCATTTTCCTCGACGAGTTTCGCCCCGAAATTCTACCGGCGATTCGAAAGCAACGGAAACTCTTCGGTCTTCGAATAGATACCTAATTTGAACGTTCTCGACGGTCGACGAGTCAATTTTCCCCACGACAGGTACTCCTACTCTACGATTACCTGATCAAAAAAATTACAACTACGGAATAAGACGACGGACCTTTTTTTTTTATGGTCGCGACATTTCTTCTTCTCTATCGCGCAACGCGGCTCCGGTGACGTGGGGAGAGGGGGGCGGGGGGGGGGGGCGAAGAGAAACGTAAACGTGATCCTAACCTCGCAGGCGAAATGCTCGGCTCGATAAGTAACGCGATGGACGGAGGAAGGTAATTTTTACTCGCGAATACAACGTAAACGGACGAGTTTATCGCACGAGAAGCGGGATACCTTTATCGATCAAACGGTACGTGCAACGAATCTCGCGACGCGCGCTATTTCGCTCCGGGTACTTTGCGCGTCCGCTGTTACGCGTTTCCACTGTTTTTTCCACTGCCGATCGCCGTAATACGTTACTCGCCAGACCCTTCCCGCTGGCCGTAACCTAAAAAGTTCCTAACCTAGAATCCGTCCCGTCGTCCGGTGTCCGCGCTGAACGTGTAGTCTACGACCCGACGCAGCTAACTGCTCCGAACCGTCGCCACCGGAGAAACGGTCACGCGATGGCCTCGTTCGAGTCGTATCGACGCGAGTGCAACGTGAGTAATATCATTCAGGTTACCAGAGTCTCTCGAACTCTTTGGCGAAAACGCTTTTCCCATTCGTTTCTGTTTCACCGCGACAGAACTGCCTACGTCAATTCGTCAGGACGTCCGACGCGACCGCCTTTCACAAGAGATGCCTGGAAATATGCAGCAACGAGACAGAGAGGAAATTCGTCGTCGATCAATCCCTTCGCGACACTCTTCTGACCGTTCTTCTGGAAAACTCGTCGGGCGGCGCCCATCTCTTGGAATCCTACGTGACGTTCAGCATCGAGCTGTGCCGAAAAGATTTGGCGACGGCCAGCATGCCGGTCATACTACTGGGCGACGTGTTCGACGCGACCACGCTGGATTGCTGCGAGAAGCTGTTCGAATTCGTCGAAAAGAACGTATCCGTGTGGAAGGAGGAACTATTTTTCGCCGCCTGCAAGAACAATCTGCTCCGAATGTGCAACGATCTCCTGCGCCGCCTGTCGCGTTCTCAACAGACGGTATTCTGCGGACGAATCCTTCTATTCCTCGCCAAATTTTTCCCGTTTTCCGAGCGATCCGGCCTCAACATCGTCAGCGAGTTCAATTTGGAGAATCACACGGAGTTTGGTATTAAGAAGAACGAGGAAGACCTCGTCGAGCCCGCGACCGAGGAGACCGATCGCTCCGACCAGGTCATTCCTATCGATTACAATCTCTACAGAAAATTCTGGGCACTGCAGGATTTCTTCAGGAACCCCAATCAATGCTACAACAAGATTCAATGGAAGCTCTTCTCCGCGGTACGTCGCCCGATCGATCGCGCGTCAAGCGCGTTGTTTTAGCCTCGTCGACGTTCGAGTCGGCGACCGCCGACTCGAGAAACAGGTTTCGCTAACCGGCGCCGTTGTCTTTTTCACGACCGCAGCATACCGCCCACGTACTCTCCGCGTTCTCGTCCTTCAAACTGGAAGAACAACGCGGTAGTCCTGCCAAACGACTCAAGACCGACGCCTCGACGGAATTGACGCGCAAAGAGACTCGTTACTTCGCCAAATATCTGACCAACCAAAAATTACTCGAGCTGCAGCTTTCGGATTCGAATTTTCGACGATACGTACTTCTACAGTTCCTCGTGCTCTTTCAATACCTGAACAGCACCGTCAAGTTCAAAGCGTAAGTACGATTCGCGCGGTTCGGCCGCCGCCGCGGTGTTTCTTTCGTTCGGCGTGGTTCGTTTATCGTCTCTCCTTCGACCATCCGTCGCTCGATCTTTCGCAGGGAAACGCACGAGTTGAAACCGGACCAAATCGACTGGGTCGAGCTGACGACTCAACAGGTTTATCAGCTGCTCTCGGAAACTCCACCGGACGGCGTCGAGTTCGCTCGAACGGTGAGAAGCATACTGAGACGAGAGGAACATTGGAACGCGTGGAAGAACGAAGGTTGTCCGGCGTTCAAGAAACCCGGACCGGAAAGCGGCGGCGACGGAGAGGAGATCAGGAAACCGAAAAGGCCAAAGAGACGAATCGGCGATGTTATCAGAGACGCGCAGGCAGTCGGGAAATATCAAATGGGAAAGTGAGTGATTCGCCGTACATTTGTAAATCGTAGAGATCAAATTTCTTTTGATTCGCGACGTTTCGTATTTTATTTATTTTTTTTTTTTTTGTACTTCACAGCCCGGAATTGACCAACCTGTGGAATCTGTGTCCGAACAATCTCGAGGCCTGCAAATCGAAGGACCGAGACTTTCTACCATCGCTCGAAACTTACTTCGAAGAGGCTATCGAGCAACTGGACCCCGCGGCTATGGTCGAGGACAAGTACAAGTAGGTTGTCGCGAGGAATCCATTCGCGAATATTATCGTGCCCCGAATTTCTCTGCAACCGACCGATCGACCCATATATCCTAGATTATCGACGTTCGTTATTTGCGTTTTGCAGAAAAGTCAACGACGGCAATTTCGGATGGAGAGCCTTACGATTGCTCGCCAGACGCAGTCCTCATTTCTTCGTTCACGGAAATTATCCAATAAACAAACTCCCGGAATACTTAGAGATCATGATTAAAAAGATCGCCAAAGATCGTCCGGTAATAATCGACACCCGTTCTATTCCCCATCCCCGAGTTTGTTTGGACGTAATTTAACTTGAATTTGTCGCAGACGCAAAACGACATAAAAATAGAACCGGAAGAAACGCCTCCGGATAACACCGATCAGGAATTCAACGAGGACGTCCTGAAACAAGAGACCGAGCAAGTTGAGAGCGAGGTGTCGGAAACGAAACCGATTAAATTCAACAAAGTCACGGCCGACATCGTCGCCAAACTGACGGAAATATTGAAGACCGATTGGAAAAAATTGGCCCTAAAATTAGGATATACGGCGGACGAGGTTCGTTGATGATCGGTTGCTTTGAGCGAAGGGAATCCTTTACGCGCCTTTTCATTATTACAGATAGAGTTTTTCGAGGGGAAACCAACGCCGTACGAGCAGTGCAAGAGTATGTTGGAAATATGGGCGGAGGAGGACGAAGACGCGTCGATGGAGAATCTCGCCTATATTCTCGAGGGCTTAAAGTTCACAGACGCACTAGCGATATTAAAGAGTTGAGATTGATCCGACTTCCGATAAGAATTTGCAAAATCGTGGGATTTGTCCCGCGAATCTCTGTACGAAGAGAAAATAAAAGTCTTCTTGCGAAGAATTTCAGTTGCAATTCATGGATTATGCTGCATATGAGAAGCACAGAAAACATTGTACCTCGGGAAAACGTTATGGAGAAATGCGGAGTAACATTCGCGTATCGTACTTTTAGGGAAAATAATTTTGCGAAAAAATTTTCCGACTCACGCTAATAGTGGTGACGTTTCGAAACCAGTTGGAATGGAAGTATGGACGCATCGTCGCGGTTCGATTTCGATCAGTTCAGCGTTGACTTGTCAAAAAATGCGAATCCCCTTGAAATGTAGAGATTACGCGGTAGCGATCAAACTAAAACAGATTGGAGGAAATTATGAGACACAAAACAATGAGACGGACGAGGTAAACGAGTTGATTTCCCAGAAGCACGGGTATCTTGTGAATGTTTTACGTAACGTTCTCGGTCTCCAAAATGTTACGAGAAGGAGACTGAAACGTATACAACGTATATACCCGTGCTCCTTCTTCTTGGGGATATACGAGATCATGGTTCACGATTCGAACAATGATCCGTGAACAATGACAGCGTAGGTATCCCTCGGTTTCAAACATTAAAAATCTGTAGCAGGACTGAACCCAAGGTCTTGATAGTACCATCTAAATGATGAGAACGGTACGCGTAGAAAATTCCACCTCTGAAACAGACAGAAACATATTCTTCGCAAGGACAACGGTGCTTGCGAAGTAATGGTTATTAGTACAGCTGAAAAATATTAATAGCACCTGAAACGAATTGAAGAATTAGTAGTGCCTGATACAGAGTAAAGGATTAGTAATACCTGAAACAGCGCGAAGAATGTTAAACGCATGAAATATAATACCCGTAGAGTCAATAAAAGAATCATATTATGTCTCGCTAGTCTTATCGGTAGCGATGTGCGTGAGAAACTGCTGCAACTTTCAACGAACACTCGTGTGTTGAAAGTCGTAGCAGAGAATGGAAGAGAAGGAAGAGAAAGCGC
This sequence comes from Arge pagana, assembly GCA_963969455.1. Taxonomy (NCBI): domain Eukaryota; kingdom Metazoa; phylum Arthropoda; class Insecta; order Hymenoptera; family Argidae; genus Arge; species Arge pagana. Next base: position 19,991,293 of record OZ018308.1, on the reverse strand, counting down.
ATGCATTTTTTGGTGGTACGATTGCCGGCGATCCTCTTCGCTGATGTCTTCGGACTTGGGAATCGTCGCCTAGCTCTGTGCACCACGAAAACACAGAGCTAGCGAAGTCCTAGTCCATTCGAATTGCTACAGATCGGTTCGACGTGACTTGTCGATGCGAACGACACGAAACTTTATTCGCTAGGGAATCATTGTTACGACGATTAACGGGAAAGTATGTATAATTGTGGCAAAAACATACGCATCGCAGCAAATCAAATTCTTTTTGTAAACAAAAATCTGCAAGAGCATTTCTCTTCCAACATCGCGTGTCGGTTGCGCGATGGAAATTTTCCTGTAGCAATTCGACGCTGTGAAATACAATTGTGAAAAATGAGCATCGATATTCGCGCTCTACCTAACCCCCAACCGATTCCCACCCACGTATCGAACCTACGTTATACTTAAAGCTCGCATACACATCCCACGCTCGTACACCCCGAAAATTCGCGTTCCCAGTCCTCGCGCGCGCCTCTTCGAACTGGTTTCTACCTGTCACCTATATCCAACGAAAATAAAAATTGAATCCACGATCACGCTCGCATTCGCACAGTGGATTTGAAACTTACCGTTTTTCATCTCAAAAACCTGTGGAGATTATTAGAAAAATTAGACATCCTAACGAGTGATTCGAAAATCTAATCGGTCTACTTCCATGCTGGCTCGAGGAATATAATATATTCCTTATCATATTACGATAGCAAGAGTTTGCGAATTACATTGTACTCTACGGAATATTAAAAACTGGTCGATAAACTACAGTTGCCAGACTTGGAAAAAGTGATCTTCAAATCCTTCGGAAGATTGTCATTTATGCGACGTATCAGAAAACAGAGAAAAGTCAAACTACGGACGTTTACCGTCGCAACAACCGCATAAGCAACAATAATTCCTGCCGCGATACTGATACTTGCTGCTTCGTAACGGAGAGCACACAAAATCTAAATATGAATATGAATGTTAGCATCCGATCTGCAAGTTTAACGAAAAGTAAGGAAGTAGAGGAAATCTCCGTTACGTCGCAACAAGTCTAACCAACAAAAGCTAGAAATGCAGTTGACAAAGATATGTATTCACGAAGCGTTAGTTCGCGATGCAATCGTACCACGCGATGAAAAAGAGAGAGAGAGAGAAAAAGATAGATAGGCTTCGGAAGGACTAACGATTCGGACCATCGTGTTCATCGTTAGAGTTCCAAAGTACTGCAACCCATGCGACTCACCGAGGGTCGAAGCTAGTTCGTAGGCAGCATTGCGTTTTCATCCACTTCGAAGCTAGCAACATTGATCGTCTCGTCCGTGATATTCTTTCAGGCATGGCTTGCATTCTAGTTGCACGATGGGTTTTGCCGCGCACTACGAAGAAGTATTCGGTTCGAGCACGTCCACCTATGAATTATAAATAAAACGTTAAGTTTCGAATTTCATCGCAGAACTTTTCCACGAATACCAATTCATAATATTTTCATTCTACGGTAGGAGACGTGCGCAAGCTTACCTTTTCATGATGGCAGTGCTAGCGGTTGACAACAGGGATGATTGATTGCTTCGTGGTGCAACTCCAGCGAAGATTCCCAGCTGTGTCTGGATACATGAAAAATATATTCGGCATCGAGCGACGAATCATTATCAGTTCGATCAACGAAGACAATGAACTTACGACGGTGCAAATCGTTGGATGGGTTGGCTCGAATAGCACTTTAGTCGATACGACAGCAAAATTTAGTTTCCGTACTAAAAAGAAATGAAAAGAAAATGTCAAGATCATGGCAATTCAATCGGTTTAACAAATTCACGGTTGGCACGATATTTCGAATTAATTGCGTACGTTTGGAAGGTTCATCGGTAAATTCATCATGAATTGGCAAGATAGAACGACGATACATCAGCAGTGAAACATTTCGTTGCTCGATAAGATTGACCGTGGGAAAGCATACCGAAGCAAAAGGAGTAGCCGAAATTTTGTGAAACGGAAGCAAATTCTTGGCTTCCCAATGTCGTGACTAGACGGTGAAAAACTCCACTCACGTTGAAATAAAGCGAAAGAATAACAACGAGGAACCACTCCGAGATTACAAAAAATATCCGACCTTGTAAACACTCCGGTACATCTGATACGAATAATGCACGTCGATATGTTCGTTCGCACGAACAGATAATATTTCAACGGTTGTTGAGCGAAACAAACGAACTACGAAATCTACAAAGCGCGGCAAGCAAAGGATACAACGGTTGAGAAACAATTGTAAATCGCGGATCACGATTGGACGTTCTCGCGGACGAGCGACGTGATTGGCGGAAACGCCGTGCAACCGAGACGGACGAAAAATCAAATGACGATCAACCGACGCCATCGAAGGGAAACGTATGCAATGCAAACGTGAAAAACGATACGAAAGCGATACGCCGACGTTACGAATGACTTGGATGAAATAATCGCACGTATTATGACAGCGTTCGATCCTCGCGTCTTGTTATTGTCCCCGGATTAGTAGGTAAACACGAGCCGCGGCAGGCAGTAGATAATACGATCGGCGCAGATAATATTAGGAAATAACGACGTGATTACTTACTAGATCGATGTAAGTCGCCTTGCTGAGGTCGCGAACGAGAGCGAGGATACTGCGTATTTCTTGTTTGTCAAAATAAATCACGAAACTTCCAGCCGAACACGAACGTCCTGTCCAAATTTCCACGCGTCTCGCCGCTGCGGGTGCCGCCGTCGAACAAACGAGCCTCGCGCCTCGCGCTCCCACTACGCGACTGCCATGGCCGAGTGACTAGCGGGTTACGACAAGTCGCGCCAGAGTCGCTGCTCGTTCGAAATTTCCAACGGTCGATCATTTGACGATACCATCAGAGATATCCGATTCCTGAGAAGGACCAAATTTATTTTCATCTCGTATATCCTTGGCAGCACTTTTTTTCAGATCTTTCGCATACGGTAGGCTTAGCGCGATCCGTCAGCTCCGCGAACGCCGTACGTTGTACGAGGAATTGGATCGAATGTAACTTCCCGACTGACTATCGGTGCCTGCACTGTTTCACTGTACCGATTCGAAAACGTTCGTCAGTTAAAAATATTGTTTTTCGCATCTTTCCCAACGCTTTCAAAACTTCCATCAAACCGATAACCACTACAAACGAGCCTGTCCCGTCAGCAGATTTAATTTTACAGAATTTTCTGAATCTTGCGTCGTTCTTGCCAACGTTGACCTCGCGTGCCTCGCGACCGTTCGCTGGTAAGAACAATCTGTGGCTGATTCCGGCACTGCTCACCGCTCGCTGTTAGCGTCTTGTTCGCGTTTTTTCCCGAAGCTCCATCTCGGGACCGTTGTGGAGTCTGGTCGAGATCACGGAGTAGCAGTTCTACACCGTGGTTGAGACCCATGATCTATGGCCGAAGCAGGCGAGAGGCCTCCGGAGACGTAGGTTGATGTAAACTTAACCTTAACCGACCAGGAAATAGAAGAATTGCGGCGATTCGAGACTCGAGGTGGATTAACGTGAAAGTCAATCACGCTTCTCTTTCGAATTTTATTCGATATTCGACATGCCGATCAAATACATCGGTCGCACCACAGATTTCAAGGGTAAAACTTTATGGGAAATTGTGGGAAACCTGAAGAACTTTGGTGTCGGTCGATTCGTGGCCAGAAATATGCACGAAAGATATCCGGAACGTTCCTTCGCTAAGATCTTGAAGGTGGAGGCATTGCCGAACGAGGTAAATTTTCCGAGTGAATCGAGTTTGAAATTTTCATTGATTCGAGTTTGCTACCGTTCTCCCCTTTGCCCAGGACCCTCGCAAAGTTAGAGTCGTCGTGGAGCGCACGTTTAGGGGTAGGACTTACGAGAAACCCGTGACGATCGAATCCACGTCCTACAAAGCCGACTACAAGCTGATTCCAAAGGACGAGGAGGCGTCTTACTGTCGCGTCGATAGCGTTCGCCCCATCAAAGTACTGCCGACAACGCTTGATTTTCCGCCGTTGTTGAAAGAGATGTACTTCCGTGACGCCAAGGCAAAAGGACTCGCCGTTTCGGACGATCCAAAGCTGGTGCTTTGCTATAACAAATCCAAGCATAATCATAATTACAAAATCTCGACCGCCGATACCCCTGCGACGGTAAAACATTATATGGGCATCGGCGACACGCCAAGTCCGAGCCTGTACGCGAATATCAAAAAGTAGCCTTTAACCGATAGCGATACGTTGTAAATTGTTTGATCGTTTGAAAATATAAAAACGAACATAACTCGTGCTCGTCGATTTTACATTCGATCCATGCTCGATGTTGCGACGATGATCGGGAAACGCGATGGCAGCAGGGGATCAATCGGGTCGAAAGCGCCTGCAAAATATCGCGTCCCGGAAAACTGAGACTTCGTCCGAACTTGACCGCGTCGAAATTCTGATCCGTACAGTTGTTCGCATCAGAACTCTCCGTGGTCTGAAATCTAACAGATCGTACGATCTTCGATCCTCCGAACGGAATCGACGTTCGAGGAATTTCGTTGTTGTTTTGTCCTCAAATGGAAAAAGCCTCGCGACGCGAGTTCAAGAAATTCCATCCGAACGATCAAAGTTGCGAGAGGAAAGTTGGAATTTTTTTTTATTCAATTAACAGTTTGGTCAAGCGCGGACAACAAATTGATCGGCGAGAAACGAGCGCGAACAAGTCGAACATCTACGGGCCTCGCGTCGCATCTGTTTTCCTACGGCGCGCGCGCGCGCGCGCTTCTCGCTCCTCGCTCCTCGTTCGTTCGTTCGTTTGAACGTGAAAATTTGGGGTAAAAGATCCAAGGAAAGAAACGCGAACCAACGCGTACCTACGTTTCGTTTCTCGCGATGTCGACGAGGTGTCCCGATACCTGTCCCAGGGTGAACCCGGCAAGCCAACCGGGACACCAGGTGACGTACGGCGCTACGCGTACAACCGAGAATCGAGGTATCGTAAACGCGTAACTTTTCGATCGGCGCGTGATCACGGCGCTGAATTTTCGATCAGGTCAGACCACGAGCGAGGCGTCGTCGTTGACGTCCGTGGGTACGTACGACAGCCAAGATGCTCCCGTACGCCGTAACGAAAGATCCCCGAGCGTAAGAACGTTGAGCTTCGTCGTTACCGGTAGAGGTCACGCTTCGATAAACGGGCGCGATCCGTCGCCGACGGCATCGTCCTGTTGCGATGACCGAACGACGACGCGCGAGGATGCCAGGCCAAGACGCGCCGCGTCGTCGAGAGTTTCGGAGCAATCCCGACGCGGCGCGACGACGACGACGCGGACGACGGAACGGAGCGCGAACAACGAAGCTCACAATCCGTGCTTCACGGAATGCCCGACGATCAGGGCCAGAGGTAGGTTCGCGGTTACAAAAATCGCGCGAACCTTCGATCACTGATAGTCTTTGTAAATCTCACGATCGCGTTGCGCGTGATTATCGACAGACCGAGCCGCGAAGAAGGTGGCGGATCGACAACGAAGACTCGACGAGTATCTGCTCGGGAAAGGTTGGCGTTACTTCGACGAGGTTTGTACCTGCTCGTCGATGTGCCTTCTGAACCAGCTGCGGAACGACCCGTTCGTCAAAAACGTACTCCGGTCCGCCTGTTTCTTCGCCGTCGGCATGAAGCTGTGCGCCGAACTCGACGCCTGGTACATGGTCGACTGATCCTCGGTCGTGTCAACGTTCGAAAATTTCCCAGTCGAAATAAGGCAAATAAATCCGCGTAAATCGTAACGATCAAATTCCTTCGAGTCGAAACGTTTCCCGTCACGCTTTTGTTGCTTTATTCCGCTTCGGCATCTCGTACACGCTTCACCTCTTCCTCTCTCTCTCTCTCTCTCTCTCTCGCTCTCTCCCCCGGACGCGCGCTCGCGTATACGGGAAGTAACCGCGAACCACTGCGAAGTATTCGTAAGCGGAAATCAGCGAAGATCATCGCAGCGTGCAAATGGGATATCTTTGCCTCCTATTTCATTTTCTTTCGCAGGAAAGTGCCGGGTGCGATCCAACGAGACGCGTATCGAGCTGTGAACGCTGTTGGAAAAAAGCTCACGCGTGCCACGCAACTGTTGCTTTTGCCGACGAACCGGGTGATTCGCGCGTCGGGCGAGTCGCCGAGAAGATCTTGGAACTGCGCGCGGTACGGCGGGAGTCGCGGGCGAAAATTAATAACTACGAGACGCTGTCGAAATGAGGCGAAGAGATTGGTCCTCGCTTCGATCTCGTCGTTCGTCGGCGTTTCGTTTTCAAATCCAAGCGCGTTGTACGAGCCGCAATTTTCCGTGAAAAAACCAACGAAGAAGCAGAAGGCTGACGTGGGAAGAAACGCTCGGTTGGCGGAAGCTGAACACGTAACGGGCAATTCTTCTCTTCGTCGATTTGTAAAATTCGCGACGCTGTTCCGGAGTGCGCGCGGATCGGAATTCCAAACGAACGATCACATCACCGGTCGCAACGTACACTTCTGGGCGAGGAGATCGGTGTTCTACCCGAGTCGCGCTCCTTTCGCCGTTTGCCCGGACGCGTCCGGGACGACGGGTAAATTAAGAATCGGAATCGGGCATTGATTTTCTCGAACCCGAGGTCTCGCCCGGGTGCTCCCGCTCCCGCCGCCCCCCCCCCCCCCCCCCCCATTCGGAAGCGCGTACGAAGAAAAAATCGACGAGTAGGTACGCTCGAGCGTGTACTACCTGCTACCTACGTACGCGTCTATCATCGGAAGTAGCGGTACGCAACGAAAACGTCGCGAGATCGGCGTCGCGTGCTAACCGCGAGCCGGTTCCGCGTCGCGCCGAAGCAAGCGCAATCGTATGATCGAAGAGGGGAATAAGGTCGTGCCGAACGAGAGGATAGGCGGTTGTTAGCACGAGCACCGGGCATGCATTAACAGTACTCCGAATGGTCTGGTAATTCTCTGCCGTTACGCCTCTCCCCCGTTCCGAGCGGCGGGCAGCGAGAGAGGATACCATCGCGCGAGAGGACCGCTCGGCCGCGGTCTCGGCCACGAACTCGGCTCGTCCGTCAGTTCGTCGACGAAGTCGAGGTTAATTTCATCGACGCGTCTCCCGCGATCCTCTCGCGCTCGGGGGGTGCAGTACGCGTATACCGGGAGTGTTCGAAAACGTGCGTATTTCGCGCGACACGCGACAACGAATATACCCACGGGCGAATAGAGCGGCAGGAGCCAGGGTGCGCGCGAGAGAAATCCAGCGATCGGGTACCCGGGATCGATCGATCCCGAGAGAAGTCGAAAGATGTGGAGGATCCTGATAGCGATCGCGTGTACGGTAAGATCGATCGTCTTTTATTTTTTTTCTCGTATCTCGCCACCACCGCACCTGACCGCACCGCGGTGCCCGCCCGACGTAACGCCGGTGCACCTTATTCTTCGTTCGCCGCCGGTGTCGACGAAATCGATTAATATATTGCCCGATCGACCGAGGAACGTTTCACGCGAGCGAACGATCTCAATTTTTAGCAAATAATTCGACGGAAGATCGGAAGATCCGAAGTCTCGATCGGCGGGCAGCACGCGATAACAACGTCGTACGACGCGATCGAAGGTAGATATTTAGATTTTAGGGAGGTACCACGGGCACTACCGTTAACCTCCGTGGAAATGAAGAATCGTTCGTGCCATCGTTTGTTGGGTAACCAACGGTCTCTCGTTCGCTCCGCGCGTTTGACGAACGACGAACGACGACGGCAATTAATCGAAACATGCTAAATTTACGGGAACCACGCGGGGTCTCGCAATCACCGACTCCTCCTCGACAACGATTCTCGAAACGCTCGGCGGAGCGGCAACCCGTTCACCGTTATTACTACTCGCGACCGTGTTCGGAACTCGCGGGACGTCTCCCGTGCCCCGAGGCCCGTCTCCGCGCAACGGGCACGCGGCGCGTGGCGCGTGGCGCGACAAATGTTACGCCGTAGGAAACGACGATAATACCTAGCGTGTATAGGCAGCAGTATAACGTGGCCGTACCTGTTAATCTTCGCCGTGGACGTTGCGATCCGCGAACTCTCCCGTCGCCGTCGCGTGTACACCCCCCCCCCCCCCCCCCCAACGACGAGGTCACCTTTCGCGTCCGGTCGATTCGCAGGTGAACGCGGCCGCGGGCCAGGACTACGAGGTATCGGATATTCGGTGCAGCGGAGCCGGCACGGGATCCGATCTCCTCACGGCGAAGATCCGTCGACCCGTTGGATTCAAGGGGACCCCGTTGTTCGCGGACGACAGGTCAGCGAATCCGCTCGACGATGCCAGCTGCCAAATACGACCGGACCCGAATGATCCGCAACAAGACACGTATTCCCTGACAGTGACGGACTATTCTCGCTGCGGTATTCTCAAGAGAAACGTGAGTTTTGTCGATATCCAGCGATATACGTAAAATTTTAAGCCGATACGATTTTCCTTCGCAATGCTTACCGGTGATCCTCTCGCCATCGAGCGCGTACAATTCAATCGTCCGATGTCGAGTCCCCGTCTCTCTCTCTCTCTCTCTCTCTCTCTCTCTCTCTCTCTCTCTCTCTCTCTCTCTCTCTCTCTCTCTCTCTCTCTCTCTCTCTCTCTCTCTCTCTCTCTCTCTCTCTCTCACACACACACACACACACTCTCTCCCCGTTCTTCGATTTCGACGAACCGAAAATCAACGATACGGTACGTCGGTACAATGATCGAGCATCGAGGACGACGTACGATCGTTCGCGCCCTTCGAATCCTTGAAAAGTCAGAAATAGAGGGTTGTATGAACGCGCATCGACTGCCACTCGGGTATTCCGGAGGGAGAGAAAAGGGTTCGTCTCCTCGAAAGTTCTCGCGTAATCGGTCAAACGGGCAAGGAGCGCGGCTACCGCGTGGAATCTCGATCCATCGTTTGCCCAACGACGATATAGCCGACCGGGCGTTCGTTTCCAGGAATTCGTCCACCTGCGAATCTGGTTCCCAGCTTTTCCGGGGGTCGTGATGCTCGCCGATCAGGAACTGATTTTGATGTGCCGACCGCCGGAGCCAACGCTGTTGCGACACAAGGCCGCTGGATTTGCCGGGACGTTGTGAGTATGCGTACCGTTGTTGCACGCGACGCGTACAGCGTGACGTACGAATAGGTGCGTAACGGTACTTTACGTAACCGCGACGATTTCGCGTCTCGTTCGCAGCCCGCACGGAGCCCGAGTTTCCGGGGTGGTCGAGGAAACTCCCGGGCGGCTCGAGTACGAGGTGGCCTTGTACCGCGAAGCTACCGGTAACGCGTCCGATCCCACCGCGTCGCCGGTACCCGCGGCCGGCGACCAGACGGTCGACCAAGCGGTGCCGATCGGCACGAAACTGCAGCTAAGAGCGCGAATAAGCTCCGAAAGCGCGTGGGGTCACGTGAAGCTGTTGGAGGTAACCGTCAGCCCGGACCCGGACGAGCCGCACGCTCCTGGCAGCGTTGCACTGGTGAAGGGTGGTTGCCGCAACCGAGATTTCGCCACCATTATTCCCCATCAGCCGGCCCGTTATCGGGGAAAGAAGAACGAGGTTTTCCTCGATTTCGAAGCGTTCCTCCTCAGCTCGATGCGGGAACGATCGACGCTGTGGATTCACTCTCAGATAAAAGCCTGTATGGAAGCGCAGGATTGTCAACCGGTACGTACATTGCAACAACGGCGTACGCGCGCGAATCGCATACTCGGTTTCACGAGCATTACCTACCTACCTACCTACCTACCCACTACCACCTGTCTCTACGCGCGTACGAACGAGAATCGAAGCTACGATTTTCAGTCTTCGCAGGAGTTTTGCTTGGACCTCTTCGAACCGTCGGGCCACGGCCGGCGGAAACGACGTGACCTCGCGAGCAGCGGCGACGGCGATGCCGACGGTGACGAAGCGGAGATCCACTCGCCGCGGGTCCCCCGTCTGTCGAGGAGATTCAACGAGTCCGTACAGTCGACGAGATTCAAGGAGAACATAGAGTATACGGTTTTGATGCCCGGTGGTGAGTCGACAGAATGAAATGTTTCACTCTCGATCGGGTATTTACAACGGGATACAACGGGACGGTACATTTATCGTCATCTTTCACCCGTTACTCGCGCAGATATCTACGAGAAGATGACCAGCCACGAGGGCAGCTGCAGCGGTCTTCTGTACGTGGCTTCGGGTCTCGGCCTGCTGCTGGTACTCTCGGCCTTCGCCATGTGCTACCTCGCCTCGAGACTACGCGTAGTGGAGTTGACGGCACCGCAGGGTAAAACTATCGACGAACTGGTACGCGCGAGAGCTAGAAAATTTTGCGAGGCGCCGGGATATACCGGACGCTCGACGGTACAATAAATCGAACGGGACGGGCGCGACGTTGTTTCTCGTCGATTGTTGTTGGCGAGGAGGAAGGAGCATGGGAAAAGCGATCGACGTCGTTCGATGGCAGGGAACCAGGGTAGGCGCTACCACTCTCCTCGGCCGCGTCAAAGAAACCGTCCCGTCCCGTCTGTCCCTCTCTCTCTCTCTCTCTCTTTCTCTCTCTCTCTCTCGCACTCCTCTCCCCCCCCCCCCCCCTCCCCTCTGGTCCGTCACTTCGCAAGTCGCGACCGACCCGTGATCCACGTAAAATTTTCGATGCCACGGGTGTATCGACTCCGAAGACGGGAACGTACGCGAAGCTTGACGGTCATTTTTCACACCGAGCAAACGGTACGGATATGCGAGTGTTCGGACTTTGCACGATTCCTTCGTATTTCTCATCTTTTGGTCGAGTCACCTCCTCGACGGATGATTCCTACGCGGAATACCGATGTATCGGTGATTTACTATACTATATTCGTACGTTCGTAGAGCGTGAGTTACCGCGGCCCCTCGTATTTTCCTTTGACGACGGATAAATTTGACAGCGGTGTACTCGACGACGGCTCCGATCACCTGAACAAGCAAACAAACAAACAAACAAACAATGACGAAAGCTCATTTTAAAGAGTACGATTGCGGCACGGTGGTACCTGATAGTGGATAAGTAACTCGTGTATGTATATTGATCCTATTGAAAATGCGTTTCCTCGCGCGTGGGTGGTTAGATCCTTTTGAATCGTATCATCGCTATTTCCACGGCCTACAACAAACTGATAAAGTACGATCATTGTTTTTGTATCGTATCGCATTGGCTGCTGGATGAAATAAATACACCGAAGATGAATAATAAAAACCTGTCCCCGATACGCGGGTATTGACCGTTTCCTTTTCAACAGCAACGCGTGGAAGCGATAATGCCCATGGTAAGCTAACGAGGCTCGCCCCATCGGTTGCGAGCCTGTGGTATTAACGCCCCAAACCTGGCGCTTGATTTCGCTAATCCGGTCAGTCACATCTGCTGTTCGAGAAATGGCTCGTGAACCGAAAGGTAACCGAAATATAATTTGTTTATTAACACGCGTTGGTTTCTTGTACATCGCTAGCAAACATAAATATCAAAACAAGAGTTTCCACTCTCAAATTCGATACAGGCCATAACGAGGCGTCGAACGCGACGGTATAGAAAGGTCCGCGCGCAACGCTGCCGTTTCGGTATTTTCGTACAGCCGCGAAAAGTACCGGGGTCCTGTTAGGATTTCAGGGTGGTAACGTCTTTTTTCACGTCCAAAAAACAAACGCCATTCGCAGCATTGCTCTGCCCACCGAAAACAACGCAGGACAAGCCGTGAACTGCCATGTGTTGCCAGAGCGTTCCCACCCATTCGTTCACAGTTCTAAGCGTCCTCTCGATATTTTTGTTCCGCAATTCCGTCTTGGCGATGCGAACGTGACAAAGCGTGAACGCGTGCTCCATGACTATCTCGGATGCTCTGGAGACGGCATGGTTATTGTCGTTTGCCACCACGAGGCGTACCTACGAATCAGATTCGAGAAAGGAGGGTCAATCCTAGCGAGCTACGTCGGGACGGAATATACCGGCAATACCAAGTCAATATCTCTGGTTGATAAGCCAGAGGGTACCGTGCGTTGCTACCTACAACGCAAGCTGTCAATTTTAAGACGCAACCCCGTCGCAACGCTCTGCGGAGCACGCGGAGGAGGGAACAAAGGGTAAAAATAAATCGGGACCTGTGGTTGTTCGTTACCTGATCCTCTTTCTCGAAATTTTCGTCGCTGGTTATGTTCAGTGACGAGTTTGCCAGATACTTGGCGTACTCGTTCATTGCCTCTTTCTCACCAACGACTGCCGCGGTTTTCGCATCTTTCGCCACGTGTTTGAAGATGGTTGTCGCGTAATTCCGAAACTCCAATTTCTTCGAAGACTGCGACGTTGGTCTGTCCGCGCACTTTTTCAGAGCTTGAATGTTGCTGTGCCCGGCCAATACCGCGTCCCCGTAATCTACGCTGTTGGCCAATTTCAACTGGACCAACTTCAACGATGCCATGGAGTCCTCTGTGGAGCAGTGACCCTGCCCACCGTGCTGTATCCTCTCGTTCAGGAATTCTCGCGCCAATGTCTGGAGTTTCGTTTTCCTGTACCTGCCGCGGCAAAACAGGTGTCATGGACATCGCTGGGGGGGGGGGGGGGGGGGGGTGTAATTTTGACTGGTCGCGAGGAGTTCTCACCTGTCTCCGGTGATGTTGTAGATAACGGACGTATCGATCACGTACGGATGAATCATTTTCAAGGTATGAAGGTCGCAATTCAAACTTTGACCGACTAGAATCGCGTCGGTTGGCAAAAGTTTGCGCAACGCTTGTTGGACGTCGGACAACGTCGTCGTCACACCTGCCAATCGTTCCTTTGTAATTCCACTGTATCGCGTCAAGTAGTCGGTGATCTTGTTATCCGGCATTACCAGTTCGTCGTATACGATCTGACGAAACAGAAGGGTAACATGGGAAAGACTGTTCGCTCGATGACTTCGTTGACATCGATTCGTTATAGCTTACGTTCATCCCTTCGTCAACCAATGATATTCGGGTCAGTTCCAGCGACTTTGACGTAGTCATGCACATTTCACAGTCCAAACCAAACATCGGGGATCTCGGCGTCGCCTCGTCGTATACGTCCTTCGTCGGAACGTAATCGTGGTATCTGGAAAAATAAGAAAGTTTGTAAAATAAAGCGAACTCAATCGAATTCGAGACTTGCCTGTGAAATGTTACGAGCAACAACAATGAACGTTGAACGTTGACGGAGCGAGACTCCGCGCGTTTGGAGCGGTTTCTTACTTTTTCGCTAATTCACCTTTCAATGGCAACGGATAATTCTCTTCGAGCAATTGCCAAGGTGACAGAAGCAACTGTGTTCTTGAAAATTTATCTGTAGCGGGTAGATCTGGACGGCTCGTATCGTCATTTTTCCCGCCGTCCGAATCCCTGAACGGTTGCATGGGAAACACCGTTCTCAAAAGTTTGACGAGATCACAGGTACTTCGCAATGCGGCTTCCAATGTTCCGAATTCTGGAACATACAACGCGAATCAACGACTAAACCCAAGTGATTGAAGCTGAACCGACAAACGAGCCGAGCGACCCGATCGCTTACGCTCGATCAATCGGTGACTCTGCGTTCCGGTGAGCGGAACCGCGGCCAGTTCCTCGACGAGCGATCCTCCATAGATAGCCGGAGTAATGACTTCCAACCGATGCGTCAGGTTGCTGGTAATGTGACCGAGCAAAGACTCGTGACCCGTGAAATGATGCAAGGATAACCCTTCGATCACCAGGACAACCGTGTGCGTCACCTTTTGAAAATCAGCATCGGCGTTAACACGATTACAAAACGTTTGGGTTCGAAGATTTCGCAAAGTTTGTCGATCAAACTATTCGGACACCTTGTTATACTTTTCAAGAAGACACCATCTGCCAGGCGAGTAAGGCGAATGGTGACCCAGCAACGAATATAACAACAAATGTTGGACGTCGCTAAGAAATATAGGAATCCTCTCTTCTCCCTTGATACTGCCGTTGAGACTTGCATTTTCTCCGACAGCTTTCAAACGAAATCGGGGAATTGATTTGAGTTTCGCTTTCCGCTCCTTCAGTTCTTGCTTCAACTTCGCGTAGTCTTCGCCGATCAATCTGTACACGAAGTGTAAAAACAAGCTTCTTCAATCCTAAAGTTTGATGAGTTTGGACAGAGCGTAGGTCGCCTCTACGCACCTTGGCTTTTTATTCGCGAGCGTATCTGATTCGTCGGACCCTTCGATCGTTGTGTTCGGCGAGTTAATACTCTCCGGAAGTTGATCGGACAACGACGCGGTACATGGTCTTTTGCGCCTGGGACTCTCGCTACCGACGGAGCCGCAACCACAGATTCCGTTGCTCGACGAGTCCAAGCGTTCTTCCTGCTGTAAGGAATCATAGAATTTGAAAATTCGATTGGAAGCACCTTTATCAGAGCCGGGAGTGGATTTAACCGACGCGGCGCGACAATTGGAACGTTACGCGCGGAACGAGAAAACTCACCGATTGTTCTACGTCGCTACTTATCGCATTCCTGAGAACGAAAGCCTTCGGTTTTCGGTCTTTGTCATTCAGCTTGGTTATTGCGAGGAGGGCAGCCATTTTTTTGCGTTTCTTTTCAATTCTTTGCAACTGCTTTTCGGTTGGCATTCTCATGACGGCACCTGGCGCTGAAAGTTTCTAGAGACGACGACCACTCGTTCCTAGAAAACCGAAGAAATTGCTATACGACCCGATGGGTCAACGATCGGTCAATCGAACAACTGATTCCAATTGGAATTCGACTTTCTACCTCGAATTTCGCCAAAAATTGGAAAATCTTACAACCAAACGGGACCGACGAGCGAATATACAGTCCCAAAGAACGAGAATTTGTATGATTCACCTAGCAATTGTATGCAGGTATACAGAGATGCAAATTTAATATCGATGCGGGAAAACATAACGTGCTCGAATTAAAATTGTTTGGCCAGCAGCAATAACCTCAAACTAGATACAACTTTTGAGCATAAAATTCTGAATATAGGAGGGGATGCTACAATTTTCAGTTTGCGACTCGCTAGCTGCTCGGTTACCAACCATTGTTGTCTAAAAAAACAAACGACAAACGGGATACGCGTCTATTCGTGTTTTGGTGTTACTTTCTTCTTTTTTAAAATCTATCAAGTTCGTTGATCCAGCAATGTTGGTAGATTGCAACACGATGCTAAGGACGAACACAAGGATCACCCGTATGCTAAGAGTTCGCGAATTCGGAACAGGTAGATCCCGAATTGTTGATACGTGACGGAAGATGCCAAAAGTAAGTACCTATACTGCAGTGACAAAAGATCCCCGCAACAGGCTTTCCTTCAAACTTCTTCTAAATTATTCCCACTAATTGTCGTTACCTGCCGAATCTGATTTCAAACTATAGGTATATACAGAAAGTACAGGAAACACGATTCCGTCCGGCAGACTAGATTTTACAGCATAGCCGGTTATCCCTTCGATTGTAACTCACCATTCTTCCATCATGTGAGTTTGAAGGTTATGTCGCACGTATCATATCGCCGTGGAACGTAATTTTGAATTCCCCCGGATAATAGCCGTTTCAAAGAAAACTCGTGGTTAAAGATCCTCGTGATTGTTCGAACTTCGATCAGATTGATACTCAATCTCCTCACCAACGAGTGAATTTATTTACTTGGTCGTTACGCCTTGAACGCACATGAATCCACCGTAAGCACCGTCTTACATGTACGATGGTACGAGAAACGTGAAATGGCGTGAGCGGCGTCGACAAATGCAACTAAACTCGGACACACCGAACAACACCATAAATTCGTCGATGTCACTTGATATCGCTCATGCAACCCTATCTGAGCCGATCCCACACGACGAGCCATGAAGCCATGAAGCCTCGAAGCGAAACTTGGTAAACATGGTTGAGAAATTTGGAAGTCGAATCTTCGGCAACCCAACATACGCGCGTGTCGGCATTCCGCACGCCTGTGTCCGTCTATTATTCAGATTCATTTACAGCATCGTAATACTCGTACATTTGATTAGCATGATCGTCGTTTGATTCTTGGTAGATGAATGAAAAAGATATATGAAGCAGAATATGTTTTTTTATCCCGTGAAGGCAAAATCATACCAGTAACGTCAAGGTCCCACCGAGATTTGAACTCGGATCGCTGGATTCAAAGTCCAGAGTGCTAACCATTACACCATGGGACCGCGCTGCGCGACTTTTTAGTGTAAAATTTCAGTGGACGGACAGTGGGTGGAAATATATATATTATATATATATATATATATATATATATATATATATATATATATATATATATATATATATATATATACAACTTTTGTACTGCTCTTTCGCCTCGTGTGAATGAGAGGGGAACGAAAGCGAATGGCAGTAGATTCGCGTTCCTTCCGCTGCCCGCCAACAACATCGCGTCCGTGCCTTCGAGGGAACTTCACGAGCGAATTCGGTTCGAAACAACCTACACAATATTGCTGTTGTTGCACGCGAATGGATTCACGTGAGTCACAGATTCACCGAGACGTGGGAAATCAAGAATTCAAATTTCTCTACGATCGTAGCGGTCGGGTAAGCGGATTTCGTACTTTAGAACGATGCGCGTAAATTCGACGCATGTGTGTCACATCAGTTTTGATTGCTTACTGCTTACTGCGTCCGGTGAGCTGCGGTTAGCCGAGTAAAATGGCCGCCATCACCGGACGTACTACGGTCCTCGTTTTCGCGCATCAACGAGGTATGTCGGTGTTAACGGAAAAATTCGCGTAACGAGTGTGCCCGGTGTCGTGTTTCGAGAACCCACCTTGTTCCCGCGCAAATGGATACATTATAGGAGGCAAGTATATGAAATTTCACGTACTATTTGACATTACGATCGCCGAATGGAAGATCGAACGCGACACGCGTCTACGACGAGGCATTCCCGTGTACCCTTCGTCAGCCCGTTACGATCCAGCGCCGTTTATCATCGGCACGTCACGGCTGACGGTGGATCGCTCACATACGCGATTCCATACGAAAATCCTACTTGGGTAATAACACGATCGCGAGAGCCGATTTTGTTACAACGTTTCGGGGCTGCCACGTGACTCTTTGATCAGATGCCGTTTCAACCTGCCGCCGAAAATTCGTAATCGTTCACGCGCTCCAGAATCCTGCCGTCGGGAACAAACGAGATTCGATCTTGTTGACAGGCACGGCGCACGGATACCTCTGCGTCGTCGTTCGCCCGTATACGACTACGTGTACTGCAGTCGTACGACAACGTTGATCGTCATATTATCGCGATAGATTTTCTCTCCCCGGTCGTCTGCTCAGCGTCAATTTCGATCCTGTCGAATCGTATTGGAAAAATTACCGTCTCCTCCCTTTCACGGTTTTCATCGAATCTGTTCGCGACGAATGTTGACGAATCTCGGATTCCGGTCGGTTTCGTATTCCCGAATTCCCTTGGATAAGCGACGGACGGCATTCCTCGATCGCCCTAACCTAGCAATAATGGAAATCATCGCCAATATCACGTTTGATCCGTCGTTCGTTTCGGTTGATATTAACGCAGCGAATCATGTTCAACAGATCGAAGAAGCAATTGACTCGACAGAACAGTGCCTAGCACGATAGTGATGCCTGCGGTGAGCGTTTGCGATCCAGTCGCGGCCGCACTCCGCTATTCCCTGGCGAACGGTCAATCCAAATCCACGGATGATTTGTCAACGACGCTTGCCGGAGACGCGACTAGGATCCTTCGATCAGAGATCGAATACGAAGAGACGGCTGGCTACCGATCGACGGTGTTGGAACACCTAAAAGCCAAATACATTGTACTCAGTCTGCCCCGGGTAGATAAATGCGATCTTGCTAAACGCAAAGACAACACGACGGTCCCGAAGAAAATGGACGACAACAAAATTGGACCCAGCTTACCCGAACCTGTAGTAACCCTCTATTCGGCTCAGAAAGTCAATCTGGGCTGGAAAGGAACTCTGCCAGTTGGCGCTGGCATGTACAACGTCGGGAACACGTGTTACTTGAACAGTACATTGCAGGCCTTGTTTCATGTACCGGCGCTGGTCAATTGGCTCCTTTCCGATCCACATCACATCTCGAAATGCGAACAGAACAGTGAGTACCGTTGCCCGTTTTCCTCGATTCGCTGTTATTCCCAATCAATATTCCTCGACGTAATGCATCGATGTATGCCGAGCATTCGTGCGCCCTGCTTTGAGCATATCGTGCGGTTCTCGCGCGCTGTGTTTTGATGATAGATCGTTGACTACAGGTGGAGCCGGCGAGTGTTTAACCTGTGCGATGGCTAAAACATTACAGTTCAGTCACGAAAAGTCTGGTGGAGCCATCAAGCCGTTTTACATATACAACAAATTGAAATGTAAGTAGCACCTGTTTCGTAGATCGGTCAAATTGTTTTGTACTGTATATAATGATCGATTGTTCGTTGCAGTGATTTGCCGCACAATGGTACCTGGACAGCAGGAAGACGCTCACGAATTTTTAAGATACCTTCTTGAGGGTATGGAAAGAGCGTTCCTCATGAGGCACAAAGCATCCAAGTTAGACAGTTATTCAAAGGAAACGACACCTGTCAATCAGATATTTGGCGGATACATTCGTACAGAGGTGAAATGTTTACAATGCCGTCACGTATCCACCACGTTTCAACATTTTCAGGTGAGCTCAGTTCCATAACAACGGGAACATTTATTCTTTCACAATGATAGTCATGTATTGGTGATAACGATGTTCTTTGTGTAGGACACAATATATATATATTTATATATACATACACATATATATATATATATATATATATATATATATATATATATATATATCAATACGGTTCACTGCCGCACTGGGCGAAATGCAACAATTTCATTCGCTTTCTTGAAACAAAAATCTCGTTTATCATCGCTACGGGAACGCAAACACTGACACATTCGAATTTCGTTGCTCGTTTCTGCCATTTCTTAGGATTCGGATGTTGATATTTCTGTAGAATTTGTTCACCTATCGAAAGAAATTGAATAAACGAATGTTGAACGTTTTTGACTAACGATCAGGATCTGCTAGTGGATATTCGGAAGGCGAATACTCTGGACGAAGCGCTGTCAAGTTACTTTAGTCGAGAACAGCTGGACAACAATGATTACAAGTGCGAGGCATGCAAAAGACGAGTCCCAGCAACCAAGCAGTTCAGCCTAGAACGTCCGCCGAAAGTCCTCTGCGTCCAGCTGAAACGGTTTAGCGTTCTAGGTGGAAAGATTTCCAAGCATATTGGTTTCAAGCAAACCGTCGATATGGGTCCTTACCTATGGAGAGAACCCGGTGAGACGTTGCACGCATTACCTTACAAACTTGCTTCGATGGTGACGCATATGGGACCATCCGTTAACTGCGGGCACTATACCGCGGTCGCCCAAGTATCCACCGGCCAGTATTATTCGTTCGACGACTCTTGCGTAAGTTGTGAAAATCATTGCTCCACGAATTCGTAGCATTACGATTGTCTCGTAGCAAATGGTAGCGCGCTTGTAACTATTTTAACCAATTGTCCCCGATGACACAGGTGAGGCCCGTCAGTCTGAGCAACGTGTTGAGTACGAACGCGTATATCATGATTTTTGAGATGGACTCGCAGGCACCGAACAAGTCGCACACCCTGTCGCCTATCAAAATCAACGGTGCGACGACGTCGAAAAATTCATCACCATTTTCCAACGGATCGGCAAACAAATCCATCTGTCCTAAGCCGTCGACATCCGGTATAATATCTGTAAATGGAACTTCGAATACGTACGGAAAAGCGAAAGAATCGACGGATAAAGAGTCTGTGAATCCGCGATTATCTTCGCAAAAGGTGATCGGACCGCAATTGCCACCCCAAAGGAATACGAGTTTCATAGGTCCGCAGCTGCCGCAAAAGTTGCAAGACAAGTGTCTCGGAAGGATCGTTGTCCATACGAAAAACGGTAACGTTCCCAACGGGAATAGCTTAGTGCCGTACGATGGTTCCAGCGAGGACGACGATTCCAACTCGTATTCGATGTCGAAGACATCACCGCCCTCGAACAATCTCAATCCGAGATCCGTTTCGCAATTCCAAAACGCATCGCCAAAAGCGAATCCCGTATCGAAGGAAGCCGCGAGCCTCCGAAAATCTGTCCCGAATTCCAAAGAAGTTCCCAAAACCACGAAGGCAGCCGGAGCCAACGTTGGAGCGGGAGCGTCCGGCGGGGGTAACAGCCTCGGAAACGGGGAAAACAGCTTCACGGATGCCGCGTCGAGATTAACGATAGGACAGAACGGTAACGCGCAGATCGCAAAGGAACAAAATGGAACGTCGACGAACACTGCGACGAGTTCGAACTGCAAGTTTTCGGCGAACAAAGTCGAGGCGAGCGTTAAGATCGAGACGAACGGAAGGGAAAAGTGGCACAATCCTGTCAAGGTAAAAATCGACCAAGAGGATAGAGTACCGACGAAAACAACAGCGAGCAGTATTAAGGGTTGGCAGGTGTCCAAGGATACTCCTTCCCCTACTGCTACTGCCACGCCCAACGGTTGGTCCGTTACGGATAACAAGTGAGTCTGCCCGAAGTGCGGCGATTGAAACGCGTCCGCTATCGAAAACGACAATTCGCCACCGATAGTAATTCAAAATTGAAGGTCGAACAATTCCGCGAAAGCGATCGTTTTCCCAACCATCCTCTTTCACAGACAGTATCGAAACGCGGCAATGCATCGCGGTAATCAGAGCTTCGATAAATATTTCCCGCAAGTATTTCGTTTCATTCGTATTTATCGCCTTGTTTTTATCAACCACATCCAATAACTCGGAAGCCTTCAATTCTGAACTCGACTCGTGGTCATTGACGGTTTTTTTTTTCTTCAATCGCGCGACAGTCGTACGTCCGTGGTGCGTCATTCATATATTCTGTCGTATCAATTTTTCAGAGAAGACATAGGCAGGTCGGGGAATAGTGCTACGACAACGCCGAGCGCCGCTGCGCCCAGGAACTTCAATGGAACGAATCGTTCCGAAACGGTGTCCCATTTGCTGAAAATGTCTCACCGGGGTTACGGGGGCTCTTCCGGTCAGTACAACAACGCAAATTTGTTCCGAAATTTTCTCTGCCCGTTCGTTTCCGTTCGTTTCACGTTTTCTTTCCTCGTATCGTTGTAGTGCCGAATTGGAACGGAGGACGAGCACACCTCGATCGAGACGTCGACGCGGAGCGTAGGGAGGAACGGAAGCGATACCTCGACGAGGACGACGACGAGATGGACCGCGGTCGGGTGAAAAAAGTCAAAGGCCACCGCGACTACAAAGAACGATCGAATCCCGGTTATAATTCGTTTCAAGAATACGCATGTGGCAAAAACTGGAACCGATCGAGCGGCTACAACCGAAGAGCTTACTACAATACGTCCGGCAGCGGCAGACCGAGGCAACACAGCAATAATTACCGGCCACCCCACTACAGATATCACAATAATTCTCGCGACCACTGGCGGAGATAGAAAATATTTACGGAGAAGAATCCGGTAGCAGGATTTCGATTGGAACTCGGGGTCGCGCGTAACCGTCCTCGACGCGTCGAGCTATTCACCATCACGGGAACGCGAATAACGCCGCGCGTCGGTGGTGAGAGGCTCGACGATCGTAGATTTTTCAACGTACGACCTAACGACGCCGATCCGAGTTCCACGAGTTCACACGCCTTCTCGCGCGAAACGGCGCACGACGTCCGCGGGATTATCCCACCTCGTTCGTCACGCGACCGGACAGGTCGCGACACACTGCCGCGAAACGATAAGTTTCGGAAGCGAAAATTAAAATTACGAATTTTAAGGCGCGAGGGTATTTTTTTCCTCCACGGTAAGCGAGGACTTACGGACACGCGAAACGAAGGAGGGGGGGGGGGGATATTGATAAAACTACCATTGAATGCGACGAATGCTACAGCTACCTCAAGTTTTACGCGCGCGCGATCGCGTGTAACGCGCGTACATTCGACAAAAGCACTACTCGGATACACCCTGCGCCAAGGATCGTCTCGCGTCATTACCGTCGGCATATTCCGGAGAGCGTGATATTTTCGCACCAGTTCGAAATGTCTCGGCGCGTATCGATGCGATACGAATCGAATTGAACAGTTACGAAGCGCGAGCGAATTATTAGGAAAATTGTGCATAATCGAATTTCAAGATTAACGATACTTTAGTCAACGTGAAAAATGACCAGGTTCGTCGAGTTCGGCGTTCGAACGCAACATGCAACGGGTTCGTGCGTAGGAGGAACCGTCGTTGATTCGTAAGCCGGCGACCGATCGAACGAGAGGGAGCGTTGACGCGGTGGGCCAAGAGCCGAGATATGCCTGCACCCTTCGCGGACTCCGCGGGGTAACACGACGCGTTTGGGCTCGACTCACGTTCCACCGTTATTATTTATACATAGAATATAACGTACTTCGTTACATCATTTTACGAACTAAGCCTAGTTCTAACGCTCTACTAATAATATGGACGTTGTATCGATCGATCTTCGTTATTATAACCATAATGGTAATGTAAATTGCTCGCTAGAAATCATTTGTTCCGTATGACGATGACGCCGAATCAACTCTGCGAAAGTTGAATTTCCATCGGTTTCTATTCAAAAATAACCGTTAAAACGATGAAACTTTGTCGAAAGATTATTCGAATAAAAGAAAACAATGATCTTGAAGAGACTTTACCAATTTTTTTACCATTGGAACGAGTCGCTAATCGTTGCGATCGTCGAAGAAACGAAAAGCGAATAGGCGACGTGAAATTTGTTGGGAAAGGAGACGAAAGAAAGAAGAATAACGAGAGGGGGAAAAACCGTCCGGAAACAAAGGTACGCGGGTACGGCACGCTAGATCGTCGTTTGTCTAATTCGCGTAGAGATCAACCGCGTCGATTGATTTCGTTGGTTGCCGCGTAAGGGAATGGTATTTACGCTCGTGTCGACGCGTTTGTCGAATAATCGTGATACGGCCTATTCGCGTACGCCGCGCGTCTCTTCGCGACGTGGGTGGAAAGGATGTTCGGGGCCCGTTCGCTGGGTTGAACGGTCGACGACGAGGATGGACGACGAGACGCAAAACGGCGGGGTCTTCGCGATATCGTCGTTGGATGGTGATCGTGCGGCGACTCGCTGCAAACTGTTCGAAACGCTGAAAAACGACGTGAGTTTGAGATAATTCGCGTGTCGATCGATCGTTTAACCGTCAATTTGCCGTCGTCGGCTGATAAAACGAAGGTCGCGGTTCTTCGCATCGAAGCTGTTCACGGTTCGCGCATCAGCGCGGAACTGGAGAACAAATTGGAATGGTTGTCCCGCTTGACGGATAATCTCTCGGGTAAACTGGATTCGCTTCGCTGTCTGGCCGATCTGAATTCGAAGAGTTGCAACGACGCGAGATCGTTCGCCGATCAAATCGCCGCGTCCTGGGAGGTTGCCAAGAAACAGGTCTGCCTCGTTCAAAATCATCGTCGCGAGCAAACGCGGGCGATTTTCACGACGAAGCGACCGTCAATTCGTGCATTCTGTCCGGATAGGTCTGCGAGGAATACGGGAAAATTCGTGTCGCGAGTCGCACGTCGTCCGGGATTCCGTTATCGACGTTGCTCGGAAAGATCCGGGAACGTGCGACCGCCGTTCGTCTATCGATTCGAGCCAGCAGTGATACGACGCGAGGCGAGGGCTACAGCGTCGTGTTCGAAGAGATCGCGTCGTTGCTCGAAGATTTGGCCCGTTGCGACGAGAAGGTAGAGTATAAGTATACGGACGGGTAGTTCGAACGGTGCTCCAGGCATGTGTCGCTCGAAAGTCGCTTCGCAACCGTAGGTACAGCAGTATCTGGCCGTCTGCAAAATAACGCCTCGTCTACTCCTGCTCGACTCGGCGATCGACGCGTACGTCGCGAGCAACGAGCTGCTTCCCGAACGCCTCCTCCGAGACGCGTCGTACTCCGTCGTTTTCTCGACTCTGGCGAGCCTCTTGACGGAAGAACTTTTGGGACGGGATCCTGTCGATCCCGATCGGGTATTGGCCACCAGCGCTCCGCGAAAACCAGTCTTCATTACCAAGAATAGCAAGAGGAAATCGGACGTCGCTGACCCGACACCGTCGGCCAAAATACCAAAACGTTCGCATCTTTCGTGTTTTCTATAAGTAAATGACAGGGTTCGCGAAATACTGCCGGGTCGGGAGGTTGCCTTTTCAACGATTCACGGGCCCAGTCTCGATTTCAAGCGCCTCGCCTTCAGTACTTCGGCAAGAAATGCAGGGCAACAAGTTCGAAATAAAGAGCCCATGGCGGAAATAGGAAACGTCGTATATGTTCGTTGCAAGTAAATGCGACTGCGATGGCGATACAATGATGATGATGATGATGATGATGATAATAATGATAATAATTACAACGATGACACCATCATTCGTTATTTACGTACACATTTACAATAGCTACGTACACAGATGCTTTTACTTGGATGTACGTATTCAAGCGTGTATATACGAGTTCGGCGAAATGCACGACGGTAGTAGCAGCACGAATAGTAATATTACTAGCAGAAGTTTGTACCATTAACAATAATCGTAATGGTACGTGACCCGCGGTACAACGTGCGAACGTCCACGGGTGAGGAAGATCGATGCAAGACGAAACAATTTTCAAATTTCAAAGCGAGAAACAAAAATTGTTCTGTTTATATTCATATTTTGAGAAGATCGAAGTCCAATGGACTTTTAAAGTAGTTGACTCGTTGACAATTCGCCGACGAGGTTACAATTCGAGGCGTTTCGCCAACAACCGTGCCTCCCCCCCCCCCCCGCCGTTCTGTCAACGCGCGAGAAAATCAGATGCTATTTCGAATCTGCGAGATAAATTCTTATTTTTTACCCGCGCACGTCGTCGCGAAACAAACCTCGGGTTCGTCCATCTTGTTTTTTTACAACTAGAACTATATTTATACGGAAAAGGACTAGATTAGAATATACCTTCCAGGTCCGGTATCGGATGTGGCGGGGCGAGTCGTAGCGCTAGATCTCGACCGCGCATGAAACTCGGTGGTAAAATAAGTTTTCGCTCCTGCGAAAACGAAACGTTTGATGATCGATTGCTCCGATCGCCGTCGAATGGTGGCGTAGACTTACCGGGGGTCCTCGGCACGGTGGCGATTCGACAGTCGCTTCGGCTGCCCAGCCTTTGACGCTCACGCACTCGTAGCAAACTTGAGAATTTCCCAAACACGACGCGTGACTGCCGTGTCCGCATCGAAAAAGCACCGTGTAATCCGCGCCTTGGGCGAGCGCTTGCCGGCATACGACGCAATGGGGATACAAGTTTTGAAAAGCCTTACCCGCGCCCCTGAAATCCGCGCAACAAGTTTCACGTCGAGAATCGAGAATCGAGAATCGAGAATGGAATATCAGCGAACCGATAACGACCGGTTGTTCGTTCGTCACCTGAGCGATCTCTTCAACGTTTCGTGGAGGTCCAAACTGACTAGCCTCGCGGTTGCCTCGACCAGAGTTTGCTCGTAACGGGAATGCGTCAACACGCCGGTCAGCAACTCCCTTATGTCGCCGATGGTGCCGCTCGTAGCTAAGGGGTGTTTCAGAAGCTGTTCCAGGACCGCCGATAACGCCGTGGTCCCGCTCAACGATTCCAATACGACGCGAAGTAGTTTTCCCCTCAACGTTTCAACTGTAAATCCCATTAAGCCCGGATCAATAGCGCGATAGTCTTCGACGTACCTAACGAAATAGCATCGGCGTCCAACGAATACCGTTCCTGTCGCTCTCCCCCTCGTATGGGTTCAACACCGCTTCTACCAGCGGCATCCAATCGAGACTGCCGGCCGATCGTCTACACAGCGCGGCCAATTCCGTTGTCGCCTGAATCGCGCGGTCGTAGTAGTCGTCGTCGTCGCCATCGCCGTTGTCGTTGTCCTTGCCGGGATGCTGAAATTAGGAAACGCGCCGTGACGACGTTGATTGAGCAAAAGTTGCTGGTGGGTTGGATTCGCGGTAGGCTCGGGTTCCCGCGATGATGACCGAGCAATAGTATCTGACCTTTCGCAGCAGCACGTGCAATCCGTTCAACA
Source organism: Arge pagana (assembly GCA_963969455.1). Taxonomy (NCBI): domain Eukaryota; kingdom Metazoa; phylum Arthropoda; class Insecta; order Hymenoptera; family Argidae; genus Arge; species Arge pagana. Next base: position 19,965,124 of record OZ018308.1, on the reverse strand, counting down.
ACAGCTCGAACGCCTCTTGATAGTTACCCAGTTCCTCTAGCATTGCCGCGATAGCCTCGGTGTGATTCGTATCGCGAACGATTTTCAAAGCTCGATCCAACCGACAACCGTGCGGTCCGTGGAGATGACGGACAACCTGAACAAACGCAACGTATCACCGTGCTTGACGTCGTTCGAAACTACGCGATACGACGTACCGCAATAATAACGAAACTTTTCCGATACTCACGCGTTCCGGTTCCATTTGACACATGAGCGCTAAATACTTCTCCAGCAAGTCCGGCGTTAGATCCAACTTGACGTCGCCCTCCTGCTCCTCTTGCTCGTCTTTGTTGTAACGCACCGTACGAAAGAGCGATGCCAGCAACGCGTATTCCAAAGACGGATCGTTTCCGAGCCACTCCAACGATTTGCTCAAGTTTCTCGGCATTCGATTGGCAACAATCTTCGCGAATCGCGCGGCATCGATCGCCACCAGTTCCGGGGCCATCGCGGATACGACGGTATGCAACGAATCCGACGACAAACGATTCAGCCACGTCCAAAGCTCGCGGTACCGCGGAGGATTGTCCTGGATTTTGCATTTGCAGACCGACACCCAATCCTCTTGGCCGTCGTATACGATTTCGGCGACTCGTAGGCTTCGAACGAGAAAGAACGTGCTACGTAGCGAAGGTATAAAATGTACAAAACCGGTTGCCGAACGGAATACTCACAAATTAGCTCGCTTGGCGAGGGCAAGCAGGCTGCCGTCGGACATGTTTGTCAATTTTTTCGAATGCAAGAGACGCATTATAGCATTTTCCCTCTCCGATTTCTGATCCTTGGCAGGATTCGACGATTCAAACTTCCCGTTCGACAGCGTTTCAACGAGCCTATTTAAAACGACAGCGTCCAACGCGACCGTCCCCTCTGTCGTCTCGTGCGCGGCGAATATCAACACGGCTGCCCGCTGATCGTCGTTCAAGTGGTCCGAGTCACCTGGACTCAACGGCGTGATAGGCATAACGATGCCAAGGAGAACGTCGATCAGTCTTTGGCGCTGTCTCAGCCCCATTTCCGAGGTGAATTCCGGCTCCTGGAACGCCATCGATATTACGTCCAAGAAACCTCTGGCATCGAATCTCAACAGAGTTCGTATGTACGGGTACGGTTTCTCAACGTCGCTGGCAACGGTCGAGTGTTGCGACAGCAACGCCCTCAGAACGTCTGCCTTCGCCCTCGGCGGAACGCCCTCCGGCAGATCGCCTCTCGGGAATCCGCGACCGGCCAGGCAACAACTGGCATACACCAACAACGCGTTTCCCAGTCTTATGTTCTCCGCGGACAGGCCTGCGCTGTCGTTTGCAAGGGCCGAACGGAGAACGGGCAGAAGCTGATGAATCGGTGCCGTGAAGTCCCGCAGCGCGGATGTTTGCAGGTGAATGAGAGCGTCCCACAGGCCTCGTCGACGGCATACCTTCGTCACCTGAAATTCGTCGCGTCGCGACATTATCGGGTCTTCGTCATGAACGAAAATCAACGACTCGCGATCCGGATGAAGCTTAGATCGTTAGATCACCTGGTGTATGTCCAAACAGTCCACTTCGAGCAGCACGGCGATCGCTTGAAGGGAATCCGTGCGGCCCTCCTCGTCGTACAGAACGACGAGCTGCTGCGCGATCGCCGGGGGCAGCCTTGGTGGTAGACTTCCGTCCAGTAACGGTCGTTCGAGCGCTTTCAAATAACTACCGCGGAGGCAGTCGGTCTCGCAAACCAGTTCCCACAACTTTCCGAACAACAGATCGGTGTTCTCGAGTTGTACGCAGTAATCGACGCAGGTCGACGTAATCTGAGCCGCCGCGTCGTCATCTACGGGGCAGTAATTCATGTCGTCCATGTACTGGATCAATACTTCGCAAACTTTATCCCGTGCTATCTGTTTGCGACGTTGTTTGGAGCCGCGCAGGCCAACCACAGCTTTTCCCTTGTCCTGATAAAAGGAAAGTCCCAACGCCAATGCTTCCGGGAAACGTCGCTGCAACGAAAACATCGGGAACGAGAATATCGGGTCAGCCGCGATCGATTCGGAGGGGCCATAGCGGGATCTCGCTGAACGACCGTTCGGCGATGCTCACCTGCATCGTCAAGTGCCGCAGACGTTCGGTCCACGTTCTCACGCAAACGGCGTGCAAGCTCTTCGTTCCCAACAGCAACAGCTGACTGCCAAAAGCTACGACTGTGTTGTAACAAGCCCGCTCACCTGCCAATGCCATTGCCTGTTCGAACGATCGATCATTAAATCGAGCGGGTTGAAACAAACGGATTCAGATCCCTCGGTGTGATTCGTCATTTTTTTATTGTACCTTCGATACGTTGCCACCCGTGGACAACCCTTTGAAATGACTGGACGCGTACGATATTCCTACTCTACTCAGATCCAAGGTTTCCAGCTCGTCTTGCGACCTGACGTCCAGCAAGTGCAGTTTTTCCTGCGAGTCGAGCAGAGCCAACGACCTGGCGTTAAGCCACCTCAGGTTGCTTACCGTGTAGGACAGAGTAACGCGTTGCAGCGGGGACAAACGCACCCTGGAATTTCCTTCGGTGCATACCTGAAAGGACACGTCGAGGTTGAACGGGTCTCGCCTGCGAGGCGACTTACCGAGTATTACCCACCTGATAGAAGTGTACGACGTCGTCGCGTGCCAGGGCTAACACGGGATCTATGACACGACTCGCATCCGCCGTTTGTATCACGACCAGCTGCCAAGCTACTTGAGGCGGGGCAGCAGCGGCTCCGCTCAGGGTGTGCGTCAGAACTACGCGCATGCGTGGTCTCACGCATACGACGATCACCTGGTAAACCAAGAAATTTCACCTCGATAAGATGAACGAGCAGGGGCTTGGTTATACGCGTAGCAGCGCCACCTTGGACAGCGTAGCCATGGCAACCAGCGTGTAATTCTTCAACGGATGCGTGGGCAGCTGATTCAGCAGCAAGGGCTCTAGAGCGCAAACCTCTCCCCTGGAGCCGCTGAACAGGCATTTGCTGTCGCATCCCCTGACACCCATGACGCGGGTAAAACTCAATTCGAACACCGATCCGCCGCTGTCGCTGCACAAGGCTAATTTCGGTGAATCGGTAAACTGCGCGGAGACAGAGAAAAAATTATCCGGATCGACGAGAACAAGCGGGCCTAATTCCATCCGTGCTTCGAACAAAACAAACGTAACGTTACCTTGACGTGTAAGACCGCCGTTCCGGGGGGATGCACCTCGGTCAGAGTTCTCAGAACTTTGCCGTTCGAACTGTCCAACATCAAAATGTGTCCCCTGGCGAAACCGGCCAGTAGCCTTGTTCCGTCGTGATTGAAGCACAACGCTGATACGGATCCCTGGTGCCTCGCCTCTTGGTCGCACCAGCGCAACGTTTGGGTAGAATCGAATCCTAAGATTAAACCGTGACTCGTACCTATTACCAGCATGTTTCCCCCGGCGGCTACGGCGCTCGCCAGACCTGCGTGGACTCGTTCCTGCAAAAAGTCGGACGTGGAATCGCGAGCCAACGCGTTGTAAGAAGGATGACGTCGGAACGACCGTTTTGGAATCGCGCGGGTGCACTCACGCTGGCGGACACGATCTGCGACGATATCCCCTTTAGTATAACGTGTCGTAGGATGGCGCTCGCCGACGGCGTTTGCATCGCGGGTCTCGAAGGTACGAACGATTTTGTGGCGGAATTCAGAGATAACACGCTGCCAACGCTAGCCGTCTCGCTTCCGCCCAACTTTTCCGACGACGTGCCGAATTCATCTTCCGTTCCGGACAACGAACCGCAGTCGACTTCCGTTAGGATACTTTCTAAGGAGGGTGGTTCCTCCACCGCCGGTATAGCATATTCCGTGTCATCCAACTGCAATGACAAATTCTCAATTGGCAACGCGCACCGCGAAGTACGGCATCGCGGGCATTCGGCAACGTGTTTCCAATTTCTTCATCCGTGCGCGAAGTACAGGACGGAAGAGAGTGGTAGGACAGGTGAGATATCGTACCAGGTATCGCGAGGAAAGTCCTCGCGATATCCATCGTCGAGGGGTGGATGCAGAGGATCATAACCTCGGCAGTATGGAAACGTCAAAGTTTTGAAAGATACGAAAATGCGCGTAAAAATTATCATCGATCAATCTAACGGGGGAGATTCCTCTGCATCGGTAGCATCGGATCGTTTTACCTCTTCGATGTCTAGATCGATGACTTCGGTGGCAAGATATTCGTGAGAACCCGCGACATCCGACTCGGACCCATTTTCAGCCATTTTTTTTTCGCCGGCTGTCATTTTTTCTGGTGCAACCGCCCGTACCCGCGGCTAGCAGCAGGTCTCACGTTCCCAATCGTAGTCATCGTCGAACGCTAATAGTTTGACCGTTGCAGCGATAATTCGAACGTTCAATTTCCGAGATATTCAAACCGGACCTGTTCGATTATTATTCCATTCGTACCTAATCGTACCTACAGACGATCGCGAGGCGCGTGATCGTGCGATACGTACCTACACGAGTCGGGCGACGTGCGGCGTGCGGCCGAACCTTCGATTCACTCCGATGATAACAATGCGCGCAACGTGCGCGATTACCGACGAGAAAACGTGCGATGAATCGAACGGTTGCCGGTTTTATCCGTCAGATAGTGCCACGAGTACCGTACATGTGGCGGACTCGCCACTAGCAACGACGACTCCGAGCAGTCAGCGCCAACGGCGGAAACAGTTACTAATTCCGCGTTCCGAAGATCCCAACCTTCCTGACAAATAAACATCCCTTCCAACGTTCCTGTCTAACTTTCTTCCTTCTTCTCGCTTCGACCCGCGACACGTGTGGTCGCCTGACAGAACGTTCTTCCTCTTCTCTCTTCGGCCCGCGACACGTGTGGCCGCATGACAGATCGTTCCTCATCATAAAGTTCAACGCAGAAATTATAAATGTCATCTCGTTTGAATTAAATAAATATTAAGTGTTTATTGTTACCCGAACTCAGGTGTCTACAGTCATTGATACATAAAACCCACATACAGCCGCAAAGTAGCCGCGCAAAGAAATGAAACTCAAACGTTCGATTTTGTTTGTTTGTACTTAATTCGAGGTTGGTAGGATGAATCAATACCGTTGTATCGGTCGGAAAAAATGTAAGGGCAGGCGTTTCCCGAATTATCCGACCGCGAAGCTTTTTATTTAGCCCACGTATTGTTAGAAACGGAAGTAACTGGACTCCAACGGATCCGCGCGTAGTCGTAAAATCCACGAGCAGAGAGTAGCATTCGCACCTGTTCGCGCGATTCGTACAATTCGTGCCCTCCTAAAGCGTATCTCTTCGAGGTCTACCCGTAGCGAGCACGATGTCGAAGCGAATTATTACGTGCCGATGAAAATCGATCTTCAATTCGTTTCTCCGAATACTTGAGTATCCGGCGCGATGAAAAACCCAACACGAAGTCCCGGCCTACTCCCAGGGCACTAGATTTTACGTAGATCGCAACTGCATATCCCTGTAATGGAGTTTTATTCGTCTAGGTTTCTAGGACCCGGGCGGGTATCCAGTAGCAACGTGTAAATAACAGGTTTTTTGCCAGGACTAGCGCCTCTGCGGCTGAATTTTTTCAATAAATGAGAAGATTAACCGAGGAGCAAACGTTGTTCGATTAGACATCGCGTAAGTGCCGTTTCTCTCCCGTGACTTAATACAACGATCAACCGCGACGCTCGGTCGGATCATCATTTCGAGGATACGTAACTACGTAATTAAGTACGTACAAACGGTGAGCATCGGTGACGGCGACTGCGACGATTCAATCGTCAGAACCGCCGTATAGGGTAGGTGTACCTACCATCGAATACCGACCAAACGTCGTCGTATGCACACGCGGTTCCATTCGTCGGCGAAGACGCCCCGCTCGTATTTAATCAAGCAGCCGAAGTTTACGAGTGAATCACCGGTTATCGTTCGTACGTATTTTGAGCATCGCTAATTCGATGGTAGGTTACGCTCGTTCATTCCCCCATCGTTCCCCCGATATCTCAGGCTGAAATAATTGGCCACAATTAGGCTGTCGTGACAAGATTCACGTTGCTTAGAAAACGCTTACGCGACGGAATGTCTCCGTCGCTGCCCCAGTTTCATCGTTTTTAACGATAATTTACGAACCAGACGGACGGACGGGCAGTGACTAGCAAAACTAGTTCCCCTTTTCATTTCCGTAATTTCAACGTTTCTCGAGGATAACTATAGAATTTCGACCTGTTACCGCCGATTCGTTACGGTTACGCGATGTACCATATTTATTGGCTTCTTCGCACGGCATATTTCAACGGCGAAATACCTACCTACGTGGAATCTTGTGCTGGAGAGAATTTTGTTCGGTGTGTCCCGATAGTTATCGACGTAGTATCGATAGACGTGCGAAACAAGACGCGATCCTTTTTACTCCGATCAACGAAATTCGCGCAATCTACGGGTAGGCGCACGTATGCGTGACCCTCCCTCCCCAAGCACCATGCGAGAAATTTTCAACTGATTTCCCCAATAAATTTCAAGGGTCATCGCCGAGTAATGGATCTCTGTATTCGTTGTCAACGTAAAACGGGCGAATAACAGAAGCGCGTGATATGAATTAGCTGGACACGAGGGTTTTCATCGCGTTAGTATGTCGACGGAGTCGGGCTCGGAATGGAATGCGCGGCAATAGAACGAACAGCGGATATTATTATACGTACCCTATATGGAAATATCGACGCTAGTAGGTCAGATATTCGCATTCGTTCGGCATCATCCTTGAAACATATCGGAGGAAGTCGGCGAGGGTTGGAAACGGGCAGGTGTAAAAGGAAAACGCGAAAGGATGTCGCATGACGGTACGAGAGAGAGAGAGAGTGAAATATCATCGAGATATCACGTGTTGATATACGGCAGCCGAATAATGAAAAACGATATCCCGTTACTTCGTAGAGGTTTTATATTTGTCTTTCGGTGCCTCGCACGTTTCGATTTTGTGTCTATGCTTTTGCCTTCGCAGAATAATATACCTACAGGGGATAGATAAGCGCATTGGTCGTATACCGTGTCACGTATCACCGTAACTGGTGCTCGATAGGTGTGTCAGTTGACAGGTTTTAGGCGACACAACGGTCGAGAGCACGCGTTTAGTTGTCTCACGTCCGCGATCGCATCGCGTTAATATACCTATAACCCTCGTATTCGGGCTTGCACATCGCGCCTCGGCCGCAGCTCTTCTCTCGGATTGGACTCTGTTCACTTCCAAAGTTCCGACCAGTTCCGACGGTGCTTAGTTCACGCCGACGGTTAAATCAAACTACGACCAAAGATCCGTCGAACGTTTTTTGTTACTCGAGCATTACTTCTCGTTTCGACCTCGAGCTCAACCGACTTTGGGAATAATGGACTTTTTGGTGGGTTAATGCCGCGCTCTCCAATACTCTTCCTTCCATCTGTTTATATCTACCGCGTTTGACGTTGATTTCTACCTGCTTTTTATGCAAATCAACTCTACGACCGAGTTGTCGCGTCGACCCTATCATCGCACATCAGTTCGCGACTACTCGAGGGCGATATGAAAAAGAAAACAGGGGAAAAACTCTTGATAATAATAATAATTGCAGTTTATCCCGAACGAGCCTGTTTTTCCTTAGTAAGCACCGGTGGACGTACGCGCGTCGTACAAGACGATACATTTATCGATATCAACTTTTTATTCTCGGGCTCAGGCTTTTCTTTTTCTTTTTCTTTATTCTTGGATCGATCCATCGATCCATCGATCCATCGATCGATCGTTTAACGCGTAATTACGCGCGATAGCGTGAGGATCATCGCAACGTTCTAATTACCTGTTGGAATTTTAGCGATCATAGCGATTCGGGCCGTACGAGTAAGGCACAGCGAAGCAGGAGTGAAAAAATAAAAAAATTTAAAAAAAATACCCAACGAAACGGGATTAGGAAAGAGGGAACAGAGGGGGAATAATAATAGGACAACGTGGCTTTTGGTATGGGGATATACGGGTATATCTCTGCCCACGGATTACGGCACGGATGAGGCATCGTTCCCTGCAATTATTCACGTTCGTATTAGTGTCCCAAGTTTATTAACGTTCAACTTCGCGTGTCCCCCGACATCGACGACATCTCCGCGCGAATTTGTATCACGACCTCGCTTTCATCAAACGAAAAGCGTTCGCTGCAGTTTGTCCCGGACCATCGTTCGTAGATGATGCCCGCGTACACTTGGGCGGCGTTGGCTTCGTTTCTTTCGAAGATTCGCGAGCCATCATGCTCGGACGAAAGAGGGTGATTTGCGCTTATTCCCAATCGTCACACCCTCACTTCCGAATCTCGTAATCTCTTTCAATTAGTAAAATTTGAGTTGCATCGACGATGCCAGAGAGAGAGAGAGAGAGAGAGAGAGAGAGAGAGAGAGAGAGAGAGAGAGAGAGAGAGAGAGAGAGAGAGAGAGAGAGAGAGAGAGAGAGAGAGAGAGAGAGAGAGAGAGAGAGAGAGAGAGAGAGAGAGAGAGA
>OZ018308.1:19917005-19953864 GCA_963969455.1 Arge pagana | reverse complement strand
TCTCTGTCTCTCTGTCTCTCTGTCTCTCTGTCTCTCTGTCTCTCTGTCTCTCTGTCTCTCTGTCTCTCTGTCTCTCTGTCTCTCTGTCTCTCTGTCTCTCTGTCTCTCTGTCTCTCTGTCTCTCTGTCTCTCTGTCTCTCTGTCTCTCTGTCTCTCTGTCTCTCTGTCTCTCTGTCTCTCTGTCTCTCTGTCTCTCTGTCTCTCTGTCTCTCTGTCTCTCTGTCTCTCTGTCTCTCTGTCTCTCTGTCTCTCTGTCTCTCTCTGTCTCTCTGTCTCTCTGTCTCTCTGTCTCTCTGTCTCTCTGTCTCTCTGTCTCTCTGTCTCTCTGTCTCTCTGTCTCTCTGTCTCTCTGTCTCTCTGTCTCTCTGTCTCTCTGTCTCTCTGTCTCTCTGTCTCTCTGTCTCTCTGTCTCTCTGTCTCTCTGTCTCTCTGTCTCTCTGTCTCTCTGTCTCTCTGTCTCTCTGTCTCTCTGTCTCTCTGTCTCTCTGTCTCTCTGTCTCTCTGTCTCTCTGTCTCTCTGTCTCTCTGTCTCTGTCTCTCTGTCTCTCTGTCTCTCTGTCTCTCTGTCTCTCTGTCTCTCTGTCTCTCTGTCTCTCTGTCTCTCTGTCTCTCTGTCTCTCTGTCTCTCTGTCTCTCTGTCTCTCTGTCTCTCTGTCTCTCTGTCTCTCTGTCTCTCTGTCTCTCTGTCTCTCTGTCTCTCTGTCTCTCTGTCTCTCTGTCTCTCTGTCTCTCTGTCTCTCTGTCTCTCTGTCTCTCTGTCTCTCTGTCTCTCTGTCTCTCTGTCTCTCTGTCTCTCTGTCTCTCTGTCTCTCTGTCTCTCTGTCTCTCTGTCTCTCTGTCTCTCTGTCTCTCTGTCTCTCTGTCTCTCTGTCTCTCTGTCTCTCTGTCTCTCTGTCTCTCTGTCTCTCTGTCTCTCTGTCTCTCTGTCTCTCTGTCTCTCTGTCTCTCTGTCTCTCTGTCTCTCTGTCTCTCTGTCTCTCTGTCTCTCTGTCTCTCTGTCTCTCTGTCTCTCTGTCTCTCTGTCTCTCTGTCTCTCTGTCTCTCTGTCTCTCTGTCTCTCTGTCTCTCTGTCTCTCTGTCTCTCTGTCTCTCTGTCTCTCTGTCTCTCTGTCTCTCTGTCTCTCTGTCTCTCTGTCTCTCTGTCTCTCTGTCTCTCTGTCTCTCTGTCTCTCTGTCTCTCTGTCTCTCTGTCTCTCTGTCTCTCTGTCTCTCTGTCTCTCTGTCTCTCTGTCTCTCTGTCTCTCTGTCTCTCTGTCTCTCTGTCTCTCTGTCTCTCTGTCTCTCTGTCTCTCTGTCTCTCTGTCTCTCTGTCTCTCTGTCTCTCTGTCTCTCTGTCTCTCTGTCTCTCTGTCTCTCTGTCTCTCTGTCTCTCTGTCTCTCTGTCTCTCTGTCTCTCTGTCTCTCTGTCTCTCTGTCTCTCTGTCTCTCTGTCTCTCTGTCTCTCTGTCTCTCTGTCTCTCTGTCTCTCTGTCTCTCTGTCTCTCTGTCTCTCTGTCTCTCTGTCTCTCTGTCTCTCTGTCTCTCTGTCTCTCTGTCTCTCTGTCTCTCTGTCTCTCTGTCTCTCTGTCTCTCTGTCTCTCTGTCTCTCTGTCTCTCTGTCTCTCTGTCTCTCTGTCTCTCTGTCTCTCTGTCTCTCTGTCTCTCTGTCTCTCTGTCTCTCTGTCTCTCTGTCTCTCTGTCTCTCTGTCTCTCTGTCTCTCTGTCTCTCTGTCTCTCTGTCTCTCTGTCTCTCTGTCTCTCTGTCTCTCTGTCTCTCTGTCTCTCTGTCTCTCTGTCTCTCTGTCTCTCTGTCTCTCTGTCTCTCTGTCTCTCTGTCTCTCTGTCTCTCTGTCTCTCTGTCTCTCTGTCTCTCTGTCTCTCTGTCTCTCTGTCTCTCTGTCTCTCTGTCTCTCTGTCTCTCTGTCTCTCTGTCTCTCTGTCTCTCTGTCTCTCTGTCTCTCTGTCTCTCTGTCTCTCTGTCTCTCTGTCTCTCTGTCTCTCTGTCTCTCTGTCTCTCTGTCTCTCTGTCTCTCTGTCTCTCTGTCTCTCTGTCTCTCTGTCTCTCTGTCTCTCTGTCTCTCTGTCTCTCTGTCTCTCTGTCTCTCTGTCTCTCTGTCTCTCTGTCTCTCTGTCTCTCTGTCTCTCTGTCTCTCTGTCTCTCTGTCTCTCTGTCTCTCTGTCTCTCTGTCTCTCTGTCTCTCTGTCTCTCTGTCTCTCTGTCTCTCTGTCTCTCTGTCTCTCTGTCTCTCTGTCTCTCTGTCTCTCTGTCTCTCTGTCTCTCTGTCTCTCTGTCTCTCTGTCTCTCTGTCTCTCTGTCTCTCTGTCTCTCTGTCTCTCTGTCTCTCTGTCTCTCTGTCTCTCTGTCTCTCTGTCTCTCTGTCTCTCTGTCTCTCTGTCTCTCTGTCTCTCTGTCTCTCTGTCTCTCTGTCTCTCTGTCTCTCTGTCTCTCTGTCTCTCTGTCTCTCTGTCTCTCTGTCTCTCTGTCTCTCTGTCTCTCTGTCTCTCTGTCTCTCTGTCTCTCTGTCTCTCTGTCTCTCTGTCTCTCTGTCTCTCTGTCTCTCTGTCTCTCTGTCTCTCTGTCTCTCTGTCTCTCTGTCTCTCTGTCTCTCTGTCTCTCTGTCTCTCTGTCTCTCTGTCTCTCTGTCTCTCTGTCTCTCTGTCTCTCTGTCTCTCTGTCTCTCTGTCTCTCTGTCTCTCTGTCTCTCTGTCTCTCTGTCTCTCTGTCTCTCTGTCTCTCTGTCTCTCTGTCTCTCTGTCTCTCTGTCTCTCTGTCTCTCTGTCTCTCTGTCTCTCTGTCTCTCTGTCTCTCTGTCTCTCTGTCTCTCTGTCTCTCTGTCTCTCTGTCTCTCTGTCTCTCTGTCTCTCTGTCTCTCTGTCTCTCTGTCTCTCTGTCTCTCTGTCTCTCTGTCTCTCTGTCTCTCTGTCTCTCTGTCTCTCTGTCTCTCTGTCTCTCTGTCTCTCTGTCTCTCTGTCTCTCTGTCTCTCTGTCTCTCTGTCTCTCTGTCTCTCTGTCTCTCTGTCTCTCTGTCTCTCTGTCTCTCTGTCTCTCTGTCTCTCTGTCTCTCTGTCTCTCTGTCTCTCTGTCTCTCTGTCTCTCTGTCTCTCTGTCTCTCTGTCTCTCTGTCTCTCTGTCTCTCTGTCTCTCTGTCTCTCTGTCTCTCTGTCTCTCTGTCTCTCTGTCTCTCTGTCTCTCTGTCTCTCTGTCTCTCTGTCTCTCTGTCTCTCTGTCTCTCTGTCTCTCTGTCTCTCTGTCTCTCTGTCTCTCTGTCTCTCTGTCTCTCTGTCTCTCTGTCTCTCTGTCTCTCTGTCTCTCTGTCTCTCTGTCTCTCTGTCTCTCTGTCTCTCTGTCTCTCTGTCTCTCTGTCTCTCTGTCTCTCTGTCTCTCTGTCTCTCTGTCTCTCTGTCTCTCTGTCTCTCTGTCTCTCTGTCTCTCTGTCTCTCTGTCTCTCTGTCTCTCTGTCTCTCTGTCTCTCTGTCTCTCTGTCTCTCTGTCTCTCTGTCTCTCTGTCTCTCTGTCTCTCTGTCTCTCTGTCTCTCTGTCTCTCTGTCTCTCTGTCTCTCTGTCTCTCTGTCTCTCTGTCTCTCTGTCTCTCTGTCTCTCTGTCTCTCTGTCTCTCTGTCTCTCTGTCTCTCTGTCTCTCTGTCTCTCTGTCTCTCTGTCTCTCTGTCTCTCTGTCTCTCTGTCTCTCTGTCTCTCTGTCTCTCTGTCTCTCTGTCTCTCTGTCTCTCTGTCTCTCTGTCTCTCTGTCTCTCTGTCTCTCTGTCTCTCTGTCTCTCTGTCTCTCTGTCTCTCTGTCTCTCTGTCTCTCTGTCTCTCTGTCTCTCTGTCTCTCTGTCTCTCTGTCTCTCTGTCTCTCTGTCTCTCTGTCTCTCTGTCTCTCTGTCTCTCTGTCTCTCTGTCTCTCTGTCTCTCTGTCTCTCTGTCTCTCTGTCTCTCTGTCTCTCTGTCTCTCTGTCTCTCTGTCTCTCTGTCTCTCTGTCTCTCTGTCTCTCTGTCTCTCTGTCTCTCTGTCTCTCTGTCTCTCTGTCTCTCTGTCTCTCTGTCTCTCTGTCTCTCTGTCTCTCTGTCTCTCTGTCTCTCTGTCTCTCTGTCTCTCTGTCTCTCTGTCTCTCTGTCTCTCTGTCTCTCTGTCTCTCTGTCTCTCTGTCTCTCTGTCTCTCTGTCTCTCTGTCTCTCTGTCTCTCTGTCTCTCTGTCTCTCTGTCTCTCTGTCTCTCTGTCTCTCTGTCTCTCTGTCTCTCTGTCTCTCTGTCTCTCTGTCTCTCTGTCTCTCTGTCTCTCTGTCTCTCTGTCTCTCTGTCTCTCTGTCTCTCTGTCTCTCTGTCTCTCTGTCTCTCTGTCTCTCTGTCTCTCTGTCTCTCTGTCTCTCTGTCTCTCTGTCTCTCTGTCTCTCTGTCTCTCTGTCTCTCTGTCTCTCTGTCTCTCTGTCTCTCTGTCTCTCTGTCTCTCTGTCTCTCTGTCTCTCTGTCTCTCTGTCTCTCTGTCTCTCTGTCTCTCTGTCTCTCTGTCTCTCTGTCTCTCTGTCTCTGTCTCTCTGTCTCTCTGTCTCTCTGTCTCTCTGTCTCTCTGTCTCTCTGTCTCTCTGTCTCTCTGTCTCTCTGTCTCTCTGTCTCTCTGTCTCTCTGTCTCTCTGTCTCTCTGTCTCTCTGTCTCTCTGTCTCTCTGTCTCTCTGTCTCTCTGTCTCTCTGTCTCTCTGTCTCTCTGTCTCTCTGTCTCTCTGTCTCTCTGTCTCTCTGTCTCTCTGTCTCTCTGTCTCTCTGTCTCTCTGTCTCTCTGTCTCTCTGTCTCTCTGTCTCTCTGTCTCTCTGTCTCTCTGTCTCTCTGTCTCTCTGTCTCTCTGTCTCTCTGTCTCTCTGTCTCTCTGTCTCTCTGTCTCTCTGTCTCTCTGTCTCTCTGTCTCTCTGTCTCTCTGTCTCTCTGTCTCTCTGTCTCTCTGTCTCTCTGTCTCTCTGTCTCTCTGTCTCTCTGTCTCTCTGTCTCTCTGTCTCTCTGTCTCTCTGTCTCTCTGTCTCTCTGTCTCTCTGTCTCTCTGTCTCTCTGTCTCTCTGTCTCTCTGTCTCTCTGTCTCTCTGTCTCTCTGTCTCTCTGTCTCTCTGTCTCTCTGTCTCTCTGTCTCTCTGTCTCTCTGTCTCTCTGTCTCTCTGTCTCTCTGTCTCTCTGTCTCTCTGTCTCTCTGTCTCTCTGTCTCTCTGTCTCTCTGTCTCTCTGTCTCTCTGTCTCTCTGTCTCTCTGTCTCTCTGTCTCTCTGTCTCTCTGTCTCTCTGTCTCTCTGTCTCTCTGTCTCTCTGTCTCTCTGTCTCTCTGTCTCTCTGTCTCTCTGTCTCTCTGTCTCTCTGTCTCTGTCTCTCTGTCTCTCTGTCTCTCTGTCTCTCTGTCTCTCTGTCTCTCTGTCTCTCTGTCTCTCTGTCTCTCTGTCTCTCTGTCTCTCTGTCTCTCTGTCTCTCTGTCTCTCTGTCTCTCTGTCTCTCTGTCTCTCTGTCTCTCTGTCTCTCTGTCTCTCTGTCTCTCTGTCTCTCTGTCTCTCTGTCTCTCTGTCTCTCTGTCTCTCTGTCTCTCTGTCTCTCTGTCTCTCTGTCTCTCTGTCTCTCTGTCTCTCTGTCTCTCTGTCTCTCTGTCTCTCTGTCTCTCTGTCTCTCTGTCTCTCTGTCTCTCTGTCTCTCTGTCTCTCTGTCTCTCTGTCTCTCTGTCTCTCTGTCTCTCTGTCTCTCTGTCTCTCTGTCTCTCTGTCTCTCTGTCTCTCTGTCTCTCTGTCTCTCTGTCTCTCTGTCTCTCTGTCTCTCTGTCTCTCTGTCTCTCTGTCTCTCTGTCTCTCTGTCTCTCTGTCTCTCTGTCTCTCTGTCTCTCTGTCTCTCTGTCTCTCTGTCTCTCTGTCTCTCTGTCTCTCTGTCTCTCTGTCTCTCTGTCTCTCTGTCTCTCTGTCTCTCTGTCTCTCTGTCTCTCTGTCTCTCTGTCTCTCTGTCTCTCTGTCTCTCTGTCTCTCTGTCTCTCTGTCTCTCTGTCTCTCTGTCTCTCTGTCTCTCTGTCTCTCGGTCTCTCGGTCTCTCGGTCTCTCGGTCTCTCGGTCTCTCGGTCTCTCGGTCTCTCGGTCTCTCGGTCTCTCGGTCTCTCGGTCTCTCGGTCTCTCGGTCTCTCGGTCTCTCTGTCTCTCTGTCTCTCTGTCTCTCTGTCTCTCTGTCTCTCTGTCTCTCTGTCTCTCTGTCTCTCTGTCTCTCTGTCTCTCTGTCTCTCTGTCTCTCTGTCTCTCTGTCTCTCTGTCTCTCTGTCTCTCTGTCTCTCTGTCTCTCTGTCTCTCTGTCTCTCTGTCTCTCTGTCTCTCTGTCTCTCTGTCTCTCTGTCTCTCTGTCTCTCTGTCTCTCTGTCTCTCTGTCTCTCTGTCTCTCTGTCTCTCTGTCTCTCTGTCTCTCTGTCTCTCTGTCTCTCTGTCTCTCTGTCTCTCTGTCTCTCTGTCTCTCTGTCTCTCTGTCTCTCTGTCTCTCTGTCTCTCTGTCTCTCTGTCTCTCTGTCTCTCTGTCTCTCTGTCTCTCTGTCTCTCTGTCTCTCTGTCTCTCTGTCTCTCTGTCTCTCTGTCTCTCTGTCTCTCTGTCTCTCTGTCTCTCTGTCTCTCTGTCTCTCTGTCTCTCTGTCTCTCTGTCTCTCTGTCTCTCTGTCTCTCTGTCTCTCTGTCTCTCTGTCTCTCTGTCTCTCTGTCTCTCTGTCTCTCTGTCTCTCTGTCTCTCTGTCTCTCTGTCTCTCTGTCTCTCTGTCTCTCTGTCTCTCTGTCTCTCTGTCTCTCTGTCTCTCTGTCTCTCTGTCTCTCTGTCTCTCTGTCTCTCTGTCTCTCTGTCTCTCTGTCTCTCTGTCTCTCTGTCTCTCTGTCTCTCTGTCTCTCTGTCTCTCTGTCTCTCTGTCTCTCTGTCTCTCTGTCTCTCTGTCTCTCTGTCTCTCTGTCTCTCTGTCTCTCTGTCTCTCTGTCTCTCTGTCTCTCTGTCTCTCTGTCTCTCTGTCTCTCTGTCTCTCTGTCTCTCTGTCTCTCTGTCTCTCTGTCTCTCTGTCTCTCTGTCTCTCTGTCTCTCTGTCTCTCTGTCTCTCTGTCTCTCTGTCTCTCTGTCTCTCTGTCTCTCTGTCTCTCTGTCTCTCTGTCTCTCTGTCTCTCTGTCTCTCTGTCTCTCTGTCTCTCTGTCTCTCTGTCTCTCTGTCTCTCTGTCTCTCTGTCTCTCTGTCTCTCTGTCTCTCTGTCTCTCTGTCTCTCTGTCTCTCTGTCTCTCTGTCTCTCTGTCTCTCTGTCTCTCTGTCTCTCTGTCTCTCTGTCTCTCTGTCTCTCTGTCTCTCTGTCTCTCTGTCTCTCTGTCTCTCTGTCTCTCTGTCTCTCTGTCTCTCTGTCTCTCTGTCTCTCTGTCTCTCTGTCTCTCTGTCTCTCTGTCTCTCTGTCTCTCTGTCTCTCTGTCTCTCTGTCTCTCTGTCTCTCTGTCTCTCTGTCTCTCTGTCTCTCTGTCTCTCTGTCTCTCTGTCTCTCTGTCTCTCTGTCTCTCTGTCTCTCTGTCTCTCTGTCTCTCTGTCTCTCTGTCTCTCTGTCTCTCTGTCTCTCTGTCTCTCTGTCTCTCTGTCTCTCTGTCTCTCTGTCTCTCTGTCTCTCTGTCTCTCTGTCTCTCTGTCTCTCTGTCTCTCTGTCTCTCTGTCTCTCTGTCTCTCTGTCTCTCTGTCTCTCTGTCTCTCTGTCTCTCTGTCTCTCTGTCTCTCTGTCTCTCTGTCTCTCTGTCTCTCTGTCTCTCTGTCTCTCTGTCTCTCTGTCTCTCTGTCTCTCTGTCTCTCTGTCTCTCTGTCTCTCTGTCTCTCTGTCTCTCTGTCTCTCTGTCTCTCTGTCTCTCTGTCTCTCTGTCTCTCTGTCTCTCTGTCTCTCTGTCTCTCTGTCTCTCTGTCTCTCTGTCTCTCTGTCTCTCTGTCTCTCTGTCTCTCTGTCTCTCTGTCTCTCTGTCTCTCTGTCTCTCTGTCTCTCTGTCTCTCTGTCTCTCTGTCTCTCTGTCTCTCTGTCTCTCTGTCTCTCTGTCTCTCTGTCTCTCTGTCTCTCTGTCTCTCTGTCTCTCTGTCTCTCTGTCTCTCTGTCTCTCTGTCTCTCTGTCTCTCTGTCTCTCTGTCTCTCTGTCTCTCTGTCTCTCTGTCTCTCTGTCTCTCTGTCTCTCTGTCTCTCTGTCTCTCTGTCTCTCTGTCTCTCTGTCTCTCTGTCTCTCTGTCTCTCTGTCTCTCTGTCTCTCTGTCTCTCTGTCTCTCTGTCTCTCTGTCTCTCTGTCTCTCTGTCTCTCTGTCTCTCTGTCTCTCTGTCTCTCTGTCTCTCTGTCTCTCTGTCTCTCTGTCTCTCTGTCTCTCTGTCTCTCTGTCTCTCTGTCTCTCTGTCTCTCTGTCTCTCTGTCTCTCTGTCTCTCTGTCTCTCTGTCTCTCTGTCTCTCTGTCTCTCTGTCTCTCTGTCTCTCTGTCTCTCTGTCTCTCTGTCTCTCTGTCTCTCTGTCTCTCTGTCTCTCTGTCTCTCTGTCTCTCTGTCTCTCTGTCTCTCTGTCTCTCTGTCTCTCTGTCTCTCTGTCTCTCTGTCTCTCTGTCTCTCTGTCTCTCTGTCTCTCTGTCTCTCTGTCTCTCTGTCTCTCTGTCTCTCTGTCTCTCTGTCTCTCTGTCTCTCTGTCTCTCTGTCTCTCTGTCTCTCTGTCTCTCTGTCTCTCTGTCTCTCTGTCTCTCTGTCTCTCTGTCTCTCTGTCTCTCTGTCTCTCTGTCTCTCTGTCTCTCTGTCTCTCTGTCTCTCTGTCTCTCTGTCTCTCTGTCTCTCTGTCTCTCTGTCTCTCTGTCTCTCTGTCTCTCTGTCTCTCTGTCTCTCTGTCTCTCTGTCTCTCTGTCTCTCTGTCTCTCTGTCTCTCTGTCTCTCTGTCTCTCTGTCTCTCTGTCTCTCTGTCTCTCTGTCTCTCTGTCTCTCTGTCTCTCTGTCTCTCTGTCTCTCTGTCTCTCTGTCTCTCTGTCTCTCTGTCTCTCTGTCTCTCTGTCTCTCTGTCTCTCTGTCTCTCTGTCTCTCTGTCTCTCTGTCTCTCTGTCTCTCTGTCTCTCTGTCTCTCTGTCTCTCTGTCTCTCTGTCTCTCTGTCTCTCTGTCTCTCTGTCTCTCTGTCTCTCTGTCTCTCTGTCTCTCTGTCTCTCTGTCTCTCTGTCTCTCTGTCTCTCTGTCTCTCTGTCTCTCTATCTCTCTATCTCTCTATCTCTCTATCTCTCTATCTCTCTATCTCTCTATCTCTCTATCTCTCTATCTCTCTATCTCTCTATCTCTCTATCTCTCTATCTCTCTATCTCTCTATCTCTCTATCTCTCTATCTCTCTATCTCTCTATCTCTCTATCTCTCTATCTCTCTATCTCTCTATCTCTCTATCTCTCTATCTCTCTATCTCTCTATCTCTCTATCTCTCTATCTCTCTATCTCTCTATCTCTCTATCTCTCTATCTCTCTATCTCTCTATCTCTCTATCTCTCTATCTCTCTATCTCTCTATCTCTCTATCTCTCTATCTCTCTATCTCTCTATCTCTCTATCTCTCTATCTCTCTATCTCTCTATCTCTCTATCTCTCTATCTCTCTATCTCTCTATCTCTCTATCTCTCTATCTCTCTATCTCTCTATCTCTCTATCTCTCTATCTCTCTATCTCTCTATCTCTCTATCTCTCTATCTCTCTATCTCTCTATCTCTCTATCTCTCTATCTCTCTATCTCTCTATCTCTCTATCTCTCTATCTCTCTATCTCTCTATCTCTCTATCTCTCTATCTCTCTATCTCTCTATCTCTCTATCTCTCTATCTCTCTATCTCTCTATCTCTCTATCTCTCTATCTCTCTATCTCTCTATCTCTCTATCTCTCTATCTCTCTATCTCTCTATCTCTCTATCTCTCTATCTCTCTATCTCTCTATCTCTCTATCTCTCTATCTCTCTATCTCTCTATCTCTCTATCTCTCTATCTCTCTATCTCTCTATCTCTCTATCTCTCTATCTCTCTATCTCTCTATCTCTCTATCTCTCTATCTCTCTATCTCTCTATCTCTCTATCTCTCTATCTCTCTATCTCTCTATCTCTCTATCTCTCTATCTCTCTATCTCTCTATCTCTCTATCTCTCTATCTCTCTATCTCTCTATCTCTCTATCTCTCTATCTCTCTATCTCTCTATCTCTCTATCTCTCTATCTCTCTATCTCTCTATCTCTCTATCTCTCTATCTCTCTATCTCTCTATCTCTCTATCTCTCTATCTCTCTATCTCTCTATCTCTCTATCTCTCTATCTCTCTATCTCTCTATCTCTCTATCTCTCTATCTCTCTATCTCTCTATCTCTCTATCTCTCTATCTCTCTATCTCTCTATCTCTCTATCTCTCTATCTCTCTATCTCTCTATCTCTCTATCTCTCTATCTCTCTATCTCTCTATCTCTCTATCTCTCTATCTCTCTATCTCTCTATCTCTCTATCTCTCTATCTCTCTATCTCTCTATCTCTCTATCTCTCTATCTCTCTATCTCTCTATCTCTCTATCTCTCTATCTCTCTATCTCTCTATCTCTCTATCTCTCTATCTCTCTATCTCTCTATCTCTCTATCTCTCTATCTCTCTATCTCTCTATCTCTCTATCTCTCTATCTCTCTATCTCTCTATCTCTCTATCTCTCTATCTCTCTATCTCTCTATCTCTCTATCTCTCTATCTCTCTATCTCTCTATCTCTCTATCTCTCTATCTCTCTATCTCTCTATCTCTCTATCTCTCTATCTCTCTATCTCTCTATCTCTCTATCTCTCTATCTCTCTATCTCTCTATCTCTCTATCTCTCTATCTCTCTATCTCTCTATCTCTCTATCTCTCTATCTCTCTATCTCTCTATCTCTCTATCTCTCTATCTCTCTATCTCTCTATCTCTCTATCTCTCTATCTCTCTATCTCTCTATCTCTCTATCTCTCTATCTCTCTATCTCTCTATCTCTCTATCTCTCTATCTCTCTATCTCTCTATCTCTCTATCTCTCTATCTCTCTATCTCTCTATCTCTCTATCTCTCTATCTCTCTATCTCTCTATCTCTCTATCTCTCTATCTCTCTATCTCTCTATCTCTCTATCTCTCTATCTCTCTCTATCTCTCTATCTCTCTATCTCTCTATCTCTCTATCTCTCTATCTCTCTATCTCTCTATCTCTCTATCTCTCTATCTCTCTATCTCTCTATCTCTCTATCTCTCTATCTCTCTATCTCTCTATCTCTCTATCTCTCTATCTCTCTATCTCTCTATCTCTCTATCTCTCTATCTCTCTATCTCTCTATCTCTCTATCTCTCTATCTCTCTATCTCTCTATCTCTCTATCTCTCTATCTCTCTATCTCTCTATCTCTCTATCTCTCTATCTCTCTATCTCTCTATCTCTCTATCTCTCTATCTCTCTATCTCTCTATCTCTCTATCTCTCTATCTCTCTATCTCTCTATCTCTCTATCTCTCTATCTCTCTATCTCTCTATCTCTCTATCTCTCTATCTCTCTATCTCTCTATCTCTCTATCTCTCTATCTCTCTATCTCTCTATCTCTCTATCTCTCTATCTCTCTATCTCTCTATCTCTCTATCTCTCTATCTCTCTATCTCTCTATCTCTCTATCTCTCTATCTCTCTATCTCTCTATCTCTCTATCTCTCTATCTCTCTATCTCTCTATCTCTCTATCTCTCTATCTCTCTATCTCTCTATCTCTCTATCTCTCTATCTCTCTATCTCTCTATCTCTCTATCTCTCTATCTCTCTATCTCTCTATCTCTCTATCTCTCTATCTCTCTATCTCTCTATCTCTCTATCTCTCTATCTCTCTATCTCTCTATCTCTCTATCTCTCTATCTCTCTATCTCTCTATCTCTCTATCTCTCTATCTCTCTATCTCTCTATCTCTCTATCTCTCTATCTCTCTATCTCTCTATCTCTCTATCTCTCTATCTCTCTATCTCTCTATCTCTCTATCTCTCTATCTCTCTATCTCTCTATCTCTCTATCTCTCTATCTCTCTATCTCTCTATCTCTCTATCTCTCTATCTCTCTATCTCTCTATCTCTCTATCTCTCTATCTCTCTATCTCTCTATCTCTCTATCTCTCTATCTCTCTATCTCTCTATCTCTCTATCTCTCTATCTCTCTATCTCTCTATCTCTCTATCTCTCTATCTCTCTATCTCTCTATCTCTCTATCTCTCTATCTCTCTATCTCTCTATCTCTCTATCTCTCTATCTCTCTATCTCTCTATCTCTCTATCTCTCTATCTCTCTATCTCTCTATCTCTCTATCTCTCTATCTCTCTATCTCTCTATCTCTCTATCTCTCTATCTCTCTATCTCTCTATCTCTCTATCTCTCTATCTCTCTATCTCTCTATCTCTCTATCTCTCTATCTCTCTATCTCTCTATCTCTCTATCTCTCTATCTCTCTATCTCTCTATCTCTCTATCTCTCTATCTCTCTATCTCTCTATCTCTCTATCTCTCTATCTCTCTATCTCTCTATCTCTCTATCTCTCTATCTCTCTATCTCTCTATCTCTCTATCTCTCTATCTCTCTATCTCTCTATCTCTCTATCTCTCTATCTCTCTATCTCTCTATCTCTCTATCTCTCTATCTCTCTATCTCTCTATCTCTCTATCTCTCTATCTCTCTATCTCTCTATCTCTCTATCTCTCTATCTCTCTATCTCTCTATCTCTCTATCTCTCTATCTCTCTATCTCTCTATCTCTCTATCTCTCTATCTCTCTATCTCTCTATCTCTCTATCTCTCTATCTCTCTATCTCTCTATCTCTCTATCTCTCTATCTCTCTATCTCTCTATCTCTCTATCTCTCTATCTCTCTATCTCTCTATCTCTCTATCTCTCTATCTCTCTATCTCTCTATCTCTCTATCTCTCTATCTCTCTATCTCTCTATCTCTCTATCTCTCTATCTCTCTATCTCTCTATCTCTCTATCTCTCTATCTCTCTATCTCTCTATCTCTCTATCTCTCTATCTCTCTATCTCTCTATCTCTCTATCTCTCTATCTCTCTATCTCTCTATCTCTCTATCTCTCTATCTCTCTATCTCTCTATCTCTCTATCTCTCTATCTCTCTATCTCTCTATCTCTCTATCTCTCTATCTCTCTATCTCTCTATCTCTCTATCTCTCTATCTCTCTATCTCTCTATCTCTCTATCTCTCTATCTCTCTATCTCTCTATCTCTCTATCTCTCTATCTCTCTATCTCTCTATCTCTCTATCTCTCTATCTCTCTATCTCTCTATCTCTCTATCTCTCTATCTCTCTATCTCTCTATCTCTCTATCTCTCTATCTCTCTATCTCTCTATCTCTCTATCTCTCTATCTCTCTATCTCTCTATCTCTCTATCTCTCTATCTCTCTATCTCTCTATCTCTCTATCTCTCTATCTCTCTATCTCTCTATCTCTCTATCTCTCTATCTCTCTATCTCTCTATCTCTCTATCTCTCTATCTCTCTATCTCTCTATCTCTCTATCTCTCTATCTCTCTATCTCTCTATCTCTCTATCTCTCTATCTCTCTATCTCTCTATCTCTCTATCTCTCTATCTCTCTATCTCTCTATCTCTCTATCTCTCTATCTCTCTATCTCTCTATCTCTCTATCTCTCTATCTCTCTATCTCTCTATCTCTCTATCTCTCTATCTCTCTATCTCTCTATCTCTCTATCTCTCTATCTCTCTATCTCTCTATCTCTCTATCTCTCTATCTCTCTATCTCTCTATCTCTCTATCTCTCTATCTCTCTATCTCTCTATCTCTCTATCTCTCTATCTCTCTATCTCTCTATCTCTCTATCTCTCTATCTCTCTATCTCTCTATCTCTCTATCTCTCTATCTCTCTATCTCTCTATCTCTCTATCTCTCTATCTCTCTATCTCTCTATCTCTCTATCTCTCTATCTCTCTATCTCTCTATCTCTCTATCTCTCTATCTCTCTATCTCTCTATCTCTCTATCTCTCTATCTCTCTATCTCTCTATCTATCAATCTATCTATCGCTTCGACTTATTCTTCTTTTCTTTCAGCCAAGCGTACTTCACCGAACGGTTCTTGTTTCCGTACGTATACGCCGTCTCCTGCTGCGCGGGTGACACTCGTGACGCGGAGATTTTTTCGATCGCGCGCACGAATCCCCGAAACAACGGCATCGTCCTCTTTCTCCTCGGTAAGCCGTCACGGGTCCTCGAACGGTCGTAAACTCTCGCGATCAAACGCGAGCGTGTAACGGGTTACGCGATAGTCGCGTCATCGGTGCGCGGCCGCGTTTGAAATTCTAAAATGCCGAAATCACTTATCGGTCCTCGCGCGTCCGTCGAAGTGCGAACGATCGAACCGGTCTCTCGGAGCAGCGACGCGAGGAACTCGAAATGTTCTCGTCGACGACCCGCTCCGTTTCACTTTTCATCGGGGATCGAAAGGTCGCGCGGGTTCGGAGAAGGAAAACCGGAAGGCAGGAAGCGATCGAGCCGAGCCGATCCGGAACGTTCCCTTCGTCCCGTTGTCGGCGGCTCACCGTTCTCGTTACCGCGATCGTTCGCTTCCAACGACGCCGATCGCTCGCTTCCAACGACGCCGATCGCTCCCCCCGCCATCCCGCCGATCCCCGCCCCGCCCTGCCGCTCGGCATCGATTCGAGCGGAATACGAGCGGCAACGCCGTTCGTACGTAGGCGCTCGCAGAATCCCTCGGACCGGATCGTCCGGATCCGTAGCGCGGAAAAAATGACGTTGGTTCGCTGACCCAATGAAGAGAAGTGGAACGCAGCTGTAAATTTGCTCGAAGCTCGCGGAGTTCGTATCGTCGCGACGCGACGCGATCACCGCCGAAGAACTTGATCGCGCGGCTCGACGATCGCGGCTCTATTAGTTCGTTCGACGTCGTTAATTTGCTACCCGTATGCGTCAGCATCGCGGCGAGATGGCGCGCAACGGTATCAACGACGCGCGTATAAGTACGAACGACGGGACCCATCGTCGACCCATCGTAGCCCTGATCGAATCGCTCCGCGCAAATTCGGAGCTTCGGCTCTCGGCGCGTAAATTTTTCACGTCGGAATCGGCGAACGCATCCCAACGCCTTACGCGTCCGTACCGGGGACGGCTCGAGTGCCATATCTCCGAAGACGAATGCCTCGAGAGCCGGTAGCATCGTCGAAACGCGATCGCTGCGTCGCCTTTTTCTTTTCTTTCTTCTCGTTTCTTCCCGCGAGGGCGGGGGGAAAGTAGGACACGACGGACCGATGCGATTCAGCGCGATGAAAACGCCGCGACGAGGATCGCTCGCTTTCTTCTCCTCGATGGAAAATTAAAACGAAGGCGATTCCGACTCCGTACTTCGATTCGAGCGGATAACGGAGTCGTACCCCCGGAAGAGCGTCGGAAAGCAGCGTCGCGTCGCCGCCTGATCGGCCCCGATCCCCTCGGCTTTGCAAATCGTGCGATAATAATTTCGTCGTCGAGTCTCGGGTAACGATCGTCGTGTTCGACGGCGATTTCACGGTGGTCCACGAGCGTCGAGCGAACGGGCCTTTGAACGGGGGGGGGGGGGGGGGGGATTCGCCGGGATCGCGAACGGGATCGTCTTCGCGGGCGAGGTGAACGATCCCGGAGGTGAGCATGGGATACGCGGACCGGATGCCGCGCGCCGGGATAGATCGAAGGAGATCGAGGATCGGGGGGATCGCGGCTATCGCGGCGCGCGCGCTCGCGCGCCCGTTCCAGTCCAATTATTACGCGGCGGAGGGAGAACCCCGCGATTACGATCGGGTATGCAAACTAAGGTACGCGAGACCGTTAGGAGGTCCTTCTCGGATCACGGTCGCGTCCGTTTTTCACGATCCCGCGAGGGGAGAACGCGTCGGAGATCGCTCACCACTCGCCGGATCGATATTTCCGGATCGACGGAGAACCGCTATCCCGACGCCCCGCCGTTGCCCCGGGTTCCTTACGATTCGGGACGCGCGTCGATCGGGGGGCGCGCGGCGTACCCACGCGCGAATTCGAGACGCGATCGATCGAGCGAACGTCGCACGGATCGCGCTAGGGGTCGATCGCTACTCTCACCGAACGACAACTGATTCGCCGACAGGGCCGCCTCCTCCTCGCCGGGCTGCAGGCGGACCTCCATTTCGCGCAGTCGCGAGTTGAGATCTCGCGTGTGAAGGAAGAGGAACAGGGTGGTGGACAACGCGAGGAGTGCCACCAGCTCGCTGGTCCTGAAACAGAAACGAGAACGATGATCCTGGAAGGCGCCACGTCGGTTCGATTGATTCGGGCATCTCGATCGAGAGCGGCGATCCGCGCCGGGACGAACGCCCGTGATCTACGATCGGCCTGGTTCGTCGCTCGAACGAATTCGAGCCCGATGCTCGGCGGTTGATCTCTCTCCGATCTTTGCCGTTTGCCAGTTTTCTTTCTTTCTTTTTCTCATTTCTCTCGATCATTTTCCCTTTCGACGAAACGGACGTCCGTTGCAGTTTCCCGAGTCGACGTTCGCTAGATTCGTCGATCGTCGTGTTCGCTTTCGTCGCGACGGGATTCGAGCCCGTTCGGGAAGAAAACGAAAGCAGTCCGCGAATCGAATACCGTCCGTAGCTCCGGGACATCGAATCGCGTAACCTCGCGCGATCCGATATCTCGGAGAGGGGAAAAATCCGAGAAATCGAAGCCGACCGCGAGGGGCGGGAGACGGGAGAGCGGGTCTCGAACGTGCGACGCAACGCGCCGCGAGATGCGTTGGCGCGAGAATTTACGAGAGTCGCGCGATGCGTGCCGTCTGGAAATGGTAATGATCATGGAAATGCCACGGCGCCCGAGGTCAACGGTGCGTATCTCGTACGGGCGTATCGAGAGATGATCGAAAAGTAGGTCTCGAACGATACGTTTTTTCTTTGGCTTTTTTTTCCAAACGGACCGCTCGATCCTAGAAGGATCGCGAATAACGAAGGCCGTTGCGATCCGGCTACCCAGCTGCCGCTACGGAAGGGATCCATCCGACCGTAACGAGAGCGGCGATCGCGAAACGCCGGTGCGACGGAACGATCCGCGCGGATAGAGTTCCGGCAAGCGAACGGAAACGAGTATTCGTGCGATCCCCTTCGAGCAGTCGTCGATCCCTGCACGGGGAAGGGAGCAATCGCGATGCATCTCGTCGGCAATATCTCGGATCGCCGTGAAGATCGCGCCGAAAGGCAGGTCGCGGCGAACTTTCGTTTTTACGGCCTCGAGAGGGGGTCGGGGGGGGGGGGGGAAGAGATCGACCCGACCGATCGTCGAGATCACCGAGATGATGATAAAAAGGAAGAATAAGGAAACGAAATCATCGATCGACGCTCGGCGATGATTCGCTACCTAACCGGGCGCATCGCGGTTAGGTATGCTACGTAGTATCCGCGCGGTACCTACTCGTACGTCTCGTCGATGCAACAACAACGCCGATCGCCGTGCCTTTGTTTTTCTTCCCCGTCGTCGTACTCGATTCCCGTGAAACTCGGAGATTACGCGCGTACGCGACGATTATCGTCGTCGCGGCATCGCCGTATAATTCCCGTCGCGCGCGGAGATGGGATTCGTTTTAATTGCAGACTCGCGGGAGAGCAACACGCGATCGGCGAGTCCCGCGGTACGAGGAACAACGACGCCGTGCCAGTCGCGTTTATCGTCGATTCGCGTACGGGGGGGGGGGGGGGACGCGAGCGTTATCCGTTCGCGAATTTTCCACGCCAGGTGACCTTTGTCCTCGTCCTCGGGCGTATCCGCTACGTACGATCGACTCGCGGCGCGATCTTATTCCGGATCCATCGCGCACCGATGCTCGTCCGTCCGTCGTTCGATCGGGACCCCGCCGAGTCGTCGTTGTTCGCTACCGTTCGCGGCCGCGTCTGAACGCACGCTACGCTACTCTCAAAGGTACGAACGGTTAGTTTCCCCGGGAACCCCGCGCCGATGTATCCCGTTGAAAATGACTCGTCGTACGACGACCACCGTACCCACGCACGCGCGCGGTCAGCGGGATGAATCGAACGATCGCCGGTACGCGTGCTGGCCACCTTCCTTTTTCGTTCCTTTTTCGATGCTTTTTTCGTTCTTTGTTCGTTCTTTGTTCGCCGCAGCTTTCGTATTCTCTTCGTTCCCGGCGATTCGCGACGTACGGTAGTCGATTCTCGCGCGATGCGCGGGGCGCGAGCGTGACGCGAAGACGACGAACGGTCCAACGTCGCGGCGCTCGATGCCCCGACGTTTTTCGAATTAATTTTTTTCCTCGCTCGGACCCGGGTCAGTGGAACAAACGAGCAACGAGCGAGTAACCGTTATCGAGCTCGCGCGAGCGTCGTTTCAAAGTCTGCGCCTCGATGTAACGGACGCGCGACGGCGAACGTACTACAATATCGTATACCTACGCGTACCGGGAGGGTACGCGACGCTTCGACCTCGCTGCCCGCACGCGGAAAACACGACAACGAGGTACGAGCGGGCAGTCCCGCGTTCCCAAACGGGGCAAATATCGCGGTCGGAACCGATCGACCCGGGGGGGATCGAGAGGGATCGAGAGGGATCGAGATTCGAGACGTACGGATCTCGCGTTGAATCCTCCTACCCCCGTTTTCTCGGGGGCCGCCTCCGAACATCGTCTACCGGCTAAGCGATCGGCGTCGAAACCGACGAGCCGGAGGCAAAATCGGGCTTTCGGCTCGGGACAGCGCGGTCATCAAATCCGCGAACGAACGACGCGCGATGGGACGTGAGAGAGATTTTGGGAGCGCCGGCTGTTCGAAATGCCCGCGGATTACGACTATTGTTTATCGTCGGAGCTGGCTCTCGGCTTTTGGAAACGGTACCTTTTGGGAACGGCTATTCTTCTCTGTCTCCACGTGGTGTTATCCTTAACGATCATGTTGACGTTTTTCGTCGGACACGTTCCGAGGAGGTGAAATAAAACACCGTTCGCCGGGGCGATAGCTTCGCTTCTCGGTGCCGCGTCAACCGTGGTGATAACCGCGAAGAATCGTTTTCGCGCGTGATTCGTTGCGAAAAATACGAATACAATATACGCGCTACCGCACTAACGTCGCGAGGCACGCGCGTTCGTCCACGACCGTTTCGTCGGAATAGATTCTATCCCACGTAGTCCACCGCCCCCGCCCCCGCTCCCCCGCCGCCTTCCCGTTCGCGTTCGTCGCGACGAGATGGATTCGACGACAACCTTTGCACCCCACCGACTCGTACCCCGAATCCGGTCACGCCGCGAAAGAGAAACGTGGAAATCGAACTGTAAGCTCGCGGTCTCGCCTCGTAACGATTACGATTCGCGTCCCGTTCGCGAGATCGGCGCTGCGTGGTCCCCGTGGGTCCGCGTGCGACTGACGAATCGGCCGAGTAGAAGAGCGGACGAGACCGGGAGCAAGGCTCCTCCGACGAAAGCACCGCGAGCGCGCGACTCGGCGGCGGTGGCGGCGGTGCCGGGCGAACAACGGTGATTGGGGGGGGGGGGGGGTACCCCCGGGTAGGTGCGACGGGACGCGCTGCCGCGAACTCCCCGCGACGGCCGCGCATCGTATTTTCGATCGTGTCGCTTGCACTTTCGCGTCGTTCCGGTCGTTCGTACCCGCGTTTCGTGTTCGCGTTTCGGTGTGTTCCCGCTCGGCGTCGCGCGCAAATTCCTCGTATCTTTGCGCGGTTATCGCGACGCGCGATATCGCGAGGAGCACGGCGTCGCGGTAACTCCCCGCGCGAGATCGTTCCGCGCGGGAAATACCGATGCAGTTGCGAAACAGCCGCGCCGAGTTTCCGTCGCGCCGCAGCTCGCCGCAGCTCGCCGCGACGTTCACGCTTTTAAGGCCGAGCTTTTTTCTTCTCGCTTCCCGTCAGACTCCGCTCGTCGGCGAGGTCGCGCGACCGCCGACAAACCGACGCGGACGAGGCTCCTCGGAATTCCGACGATTACCGATCGTTTCGCGAGAGACGGTTCGAGGGACGCGGCGGATATATCCGCGTGCCCGCGCGATCGTCGGTTGGCCGATTGAGACGCGGGGAACCCCGAAAATATTCACCGGATACGAGGCGCGTTCCCACGACAATCGCGATCGGCGGAACTCGGTTTGCGGGTTAATCGCGTTGGCAAATGGAATTGTTACGCGCGAGAGAAAGGGGATCGAAAGCTTCGCGGTATTCGAGCGTTGCCGTGTCGAGATCGACGAAACCATCGGACGAACGTTCGGCCGGATCAATCGTGGCGGCGCGGTGCGATCGTACGAGGCTCGTAGCGAAACGCTCGATCGCAGTGGAATGCCCGTATCGGGCGAACTTTCGCTCGTCGGAGTGATTTTTTTTTTTTTTTTTTTCAACAAAAAAATAGAATAAAACAAGGATAGAAATGAAAAACGTGAATATTCTTCGGCGGCTGGGTCCTCCCGTTCGGGAAACCGCGTACGATCGAAATAGCCTCTCGATTCCCGTTCGACGCGCGCGTATACGAGAGATAGGTACCTACGCGACGTACGCGTATACGCGTATACGCGTACGTACACACATGGCCGTATCCCGCGGTCGGAAGAGTGAAAGACTTCCGGTATCGGTATCGCAACACGCTGAATATTTATTTTATTTCGCGACTCTTTTCAATCGCATCGCCGCGGGAGAAGGGGGAGCCGATGCTGTAGCCGTAGTCGAGCATATGCGCCTCGCCCCGCGATATTCGGACGAGCATACGTACGGTATGGGTGCACTTTCGAAAAGATCTCCGGAACGAGGATCGTCCCCCGTTACGGAACGAGAACGATCCCGCGAACCGTGATCGCCGCCTTTGCCATCTCCTGCCCCCCACCACCCCCGTCGCCCCTGTTGGTAACGAACGCCGGCTAAGGAAAAAAGTTTCGAAAGTTCGCGAAATTTCAATTCCCACCGACGAAATCATCCCGATCGCAGTTTCGTTTGCGAACGGAGCAACGGGCGATGCCCCGAATCGCTCGCGATCGGTCCGACTTTCCAGGGAATCCTATCCCGTGGTGAACTTTCTTTCGCCGTTCTCGTTCCCGAGCGGCTACGCGGCGGCTACCCGGGTTGTCGCGTCCCGTGCGTTCGAAAGGCCGGTCGAAATTCGACCGAGCGAGAGAGATCCGGGTCGGGCGCACGGGGAACGAAACGGAGAGGAGCCTCGACGCCCGGCGAGGCGAAGAAGGAACCAAACGACGGATATGTCGGAAGCGACGAGGATGGAATCGGGAGCAGGAACGGGAACGAAATCGTTTCGTTTTTCCTCGTCAACAGCGTTTCGCGAGAGGCGCGGGTGTCGTTCGGATGTCCGGCACTTTCCATGCTCCCACCGTCCCGCCACGTCGCGTCTCGTCTCGTCTCTCGCCTCGTATCGCGCGGCCAGCTGCGCGAGACTGTTCGTCGAACGTGCCACCTACGTACCCGATACTTTCAAACAAATTCACCGTTGCGCTCCTTCATCGCCGTCGATCGCGGCGAAACGCGGCCTTAGTCGCCGCCCGGTAGTTATCCTTTCGACAATTCCCGCACCCGAGCGACAAATAATATTCCAGGATCGAGGGGGATACCGCGATCTCGGCCTTCCGAGATTATCCAGGGAGGTTCGTCGATCGCCGAAAGGATTGCCCCGAGCGGGTACGAGACAACGCGAAGTTTCCGTTCGAAAATTTCGCGATCGCGCGCGACGGAAATGAAAACGATGCTCCCTCGCGCGAACGGGATCGAATCGATTGGTCCGATCGCGGCGCTCGCGTACGCGCTCGTTTCACCTCGAATATCCGACGAGGCGCGATCGGAGCCTCGTACGGACGGCCCCCGGATACCCGGTACCTACTCGCCCGTATCGTCCGTTTTCGATGATCGGAACGACGGTCGGTCGTACGCCGTACGTCATAATTTTCCGCGGGATGCGTCCGCCAGGAGAATCGATCCCGGCGCAACGGGACCGGGATTCCGATAGGTACATCGCGTTCGAAAGACGTGGGCATCGCTCGTCGATCTCGACGAGCTCGACGCGACGAAAGGACGGTAGCTTTTTCTGCCACGGTAGCTACGTACGTACGTACGGCGACGTTGGTGCATCGAGTCTCGAGGTCCGACGCTCGGGTTCGCTCCGGATACCTACGCGCTCGCATCGGCGCGCGCGTCCGCGTGAAATTGCCCGTAGGCAATGGGAACGGTGCGCCCGGTTAACAAAGGAGAACGGGCCCGGTTGGGATCTGTCGCGGGGCGGCTGACCGCGTAACACGGTCGCGAGACGGTTGTTTGTTTCCGGAATCATCGCGGTTGTTGTTTCGAACATTCGCTGGGTCGGAGTTTTTTTTTGCTTACTTTGTTTTCCTTCGATGAGCAACGCGAGCCGAGGATAATATTTGATCAGCGTCGTTCCGGAGCGCGCCGGCGGCTGACCTAAGCACGACGCGTCAATATTTTTCGACGCGAGCCCGATTCTCTCTGGCAATCGCATCGCGAGGAGCCGGATCGCTGATCGCGCGGCGTTTTTTTTCACCGGTAGCTGGTGTTTCGAGCGCGAAATAACGCGATCGCCCGAAAACTCGTCGACGTCGTCGTCGTCGTCGTACATTTGTCTCGTACACCGTACGCGTATCGTGGAAATTCGACGCGCGGTTGATGCAACGATGCAACGTTTGTTCGTCGCGGTACCATTACGCGAGCGTCGATGTCGTATCCACGCGGCGCGCGTATCTCGTTACGTTTCGATTTACGATTTACCAGATACCATTACACGCGCATGCCATCGAAACCTCGTTGTCGACAACCGTCGCGTCGTCGTTCGCGATTCCGCGACGTTGCAAAGTCAGCACGCGAGCTGGTAACGAGCGTTTCGATACGTTACAAGCTTATTACAGCGACGTTTACGAATCCTACTCGGAGTTATTTGTTTTGCTTTTTGTTTTTCTTCCCGCTAGGAGCTTCCGTCGGTGAAGCTGGAACGTGGTAACTCCCCGGCGCGGGTGGTACTTTCGAACGCGCGCCTCCTTTTGTCGTGATAATTCGGCGCCTTTCTCTTCCCCGTTCGTCGTACAGATTGATACGGTTTATTCGAACCGTACGAAATACGACGAGCCACGGGCGAACATGCCGGTACTCGAACGGATGACCGATCTCGAAGATTTTCGACCTCGCGCGACATCTTTCACATTCGCCTTGTTATCCTCGTTTATATACGGAGAGAGAAAAAATGAGTAAAAACTATTGCCGGGAAGAGGAAAAATTATAGGTTCCGAATTGGAATCTCGTTTTATAAATGCGGAACGACGAAAAGTGTCGGTCGCGTGGGTAACTTCGCAAAACGGTCGGTAATTCTTGCCGTAAATTTGAAATGAACGCTAAATGCTGAAACGGTAAAGATTCCGATTCGCGAGTCGAAAAAAAAAAAAAAAAAAAATGGGTGGCTCAAATTATTAAATCGATCGATCGATTGTTGGAACAATGGAAATGTAATTGAAAACGACAATTTATTAAAAGCATGCAGTTTCAACAACGATTACATTGAAATTAAAATCATCAAAACGACGAAGAGATTGAAAGGAAAAGCATTAGCTTTTTGCTTGGCTCGCACGTGTGACGATTCACAACGAAAGCGTTTGAGACGAAAGTTGTTTTGTTGGAACGAAACAAGACGAGCGGACTGGTAGAAATGGCTAGTGAGAACGGTAAAAATTCACGCGCAGAATAGCTTCATATATCGTTCGCACAACGGGGTAAAACATACGAGGAACCTGAAATAGTACCATTCCGTTTGATAAAAATTTGATACCAAGCGAACATTGAAACGCGATGCTCGGCCAACGATTTCTGCTTGCTCGTGACAATAATAATTGCCAGAACGCAATTTATCCCCAACAATTTGACCGTCCCGGAATAGTACCTACTTTTTAGTATCTAGTACGGTACGCCACAGTCGGGAGGATAGGGAGCCAACGGGAGGACGACCGATTCCCATTTCAACGACGAAACGACGATGTCATCGCATTCTTGAAATTCGATGTCGCATCGGAATGTCGAAACACGTGTTTTCATGTCGCGATGACGCGTCACCTCGCCAAGTTTTTAGATTCCTTTTTTTCGGTTGCTTTTGTCGCATCGACGAATCTCGCCTCGGAGGATCGCGATCGTAAATCGATCGAAGGTAAATGGAATTCGGCGAATTTGCGAAAATTTGTTTTCATAATCGGTGGTCGCGAGAACGCGACGGCGGCCGACCCCGTTGTTTGGCCTAGCGTCGATTATTTCCTGGTCTTCGATCCGAACAGTTGATTCGTTCGCGTCTCGGCTCGCATCGCGTCGATATCGGAAGCGCGCTCTGCCGAACATCCCGCGTCGCCTCGCCGGAAAAACAAAAATGGCAACGTCACGGCCTTCGGGTATTCTCGCCGACTCGGCCATATTTCACGGAGATCGCGCGATCGTTTCCCGACTTATCGGCGATACTATCGACCCGTTGCACCAAGGTCACGACCAAGATGCGTTTACCATAAATCTCGTCGTTCGTTTCGTTCAGCGGTGCGAGTCGACGATCGTCGGGCGAGTCGTCGGTTCTATATAAGTACGAGACGCGGACGGCTGGTCGGCCGAGGCAGGAGTAGGGTACGCGTTCCGTAAAGGTCAGACGCGGCGCGAGACCGCGGCTCGGCGGGCAAGGAACCGCCCGTAAGTAGTCGGGCAGTCGGACCGGCCGTGGCGTAGTCGGGCAGGCCGATTTGTCCGCCGTTCGGGAGCGGTCGCGGTGTACGTATAGGTACAAATGAAAATTTTTCCAGCGCCGTCTTCCTCCGCGTCGTCGCCGGGATCGTCGCGTTGTCTTATCGAAAATTGTAGATCGTAAGCCCAACGTTCGTCGTCGCAATTTTTTCGCAACCGCGATGCCGAGTCGGGAAAAAATCCTTCGACGATCTCAGGATCGTCGATCGCCGTTCGATGATTTCTCAGGGGCAACGAATCAACACTCGCGTACGGACGAGACGACGCGATTCGTCCAGCGGCGGTATTCTCACGGTGGCTGCGGACCGCTCTCGTTTTCGTCGGCATCGCCGTTCTCGTTCTCTATCGCGGTCACCTCGATACGCGGAGCGTCGTCGACTCGAACAGCGACCTCGTCTTCCCCGTCGTGCTCGTACTTATCGTCTTCGTCGTCCTCGACCGAGGATCGACGATCCGTCTCCTCGGCAAGGTATCGCTGCTGGCTGGTACGCACGACCTGTTCCTGTAACGAAAAACGATAAATTCCAAATTCGAGTTACGCTCCCGAACGACGCGCCCGACGCGGCAAGATTCTCGATTCGCGCGCCGGTCGTTTCGATTACCTCGTCATCGTCGATTCTCGTCATCTCGTTATCGTACTCGGTGTTCGCGTTTCCGTAGTATTCGGTGTCCTCGTCCGAGGGCTGCTCCGGATCAGCGGGTATCGGGCCGTCAAGCGTCACGGACACTTCCGGATTTCCTGAAACAAGACGATTCGCTCGGATCGCGTTGCGATTCTCGGTTTTGCCTCGCCGTTGCCGGCGTACGTTCCACCGGGTTGACGGTAATCCGCGCGGGGGGTCGAGCGGTCGGTTGGTCCGACGATCGAGCGGAATCATTTTTTCGGACGCGACGTCAATTCGATGTACGTAAACTCGCGTAACGGATCGTCCTCCAAATCGTCGTCGGCGAGCGATGGGCGGACCCGCGGAGAGTAGAGTACGACGTTTCGTTCGAGCAGGAGCTCGCAGTACTCTCGCGGTGTTCTCGTCTCTCGTACGAGTTCCTCGTCGATGAATGGGAAACCAGCCGGTCCGACGTCTCCACCGATGGGGCGAGGTTTGCCGATGCGGATTCGCGTTCTCTCGACCGACGGGGGTACGCGCACGTGCGCGAGCTTCGTCGAAACGTTGGCGTCTGCAACGGGATAGCGAGTAGTCAGCCCCGAGCGCGTTACGGAGCACTCGCGTTCGTTGCGACGATGCATCCGCGTTCGCCGCCGAACGTATACGATCGCGTACGTCCACGTCGGAGGCTGGATACGCGGGTGCTCGGAGGACACCGATCAGATTACCCCGATGACTTCGTTCACGGTGAGACACATCGCGGGACATGCGTTCGTTGCGTAATCACCCCCCCCCCTCCCCCCTCCTCCCTTCTTGCCAGCCTCCCTTCCGTACGGCTCGACTCGCCTCGTATCGAACGCGAATGGTAATATACGTGTCTGCGCTCACCTTCCAAGGGAAAATTCGTCCACGGTCGTGGCAAGTCAGGTCGCACTTCGTCTCCGTCGGTAGTTCCTCGGATACGACGGTGCGGTAGTCCGCGAGCCGGGCCGAAGACGACGTCATTATTTCCGATCGAAGCGTGGCGTGGACGATGAGATTTCTCGAATCGTAAGTTGCCTCGTAAAACTGTCGCAACTTGCACGGAGCCGAAGCAGAACTGAGTTTGCGTTCGCCTCGTCGATGCTCGATAACGGGAACAGCATGCGACGGAGGTCGTGGCAGGAGCAGGAGACTCGGAGATCCCGCGCGTGCGTACGAGAGAAGGAGAGAGAGAGAGAGATAGAGAGAGAGAGAGAGAGAGAGAGAGAGAGAGAGAGAGAGAGAGAGAGAGAGAGAGAGAGAGAGAGAGAGAGAGAGAGAGAGAGAGAGAGAGAGAGAGAGAGAGAGAGAGAGAGAGAGAGAGAGAGAGAGAGAGAGAAGAGAGAGAGAGAGAGAGAGAGAGAGAGAGAGAGAGAGAGAGAGAGAGAGAGAGAGAGCGAGCGGGGTGGCTGTGGCGAGGAGGAGGAGGAGGAGGAGGAGGAGGAGAGAAGCAGAGAAGGAGTGATCGGAGCGTAGGTACCCCCCAGCCGGCAACCGATCGTCCGGCGCCGGCCAGAAGACTGCAACCAAAGCTACACGGACGTGCGTCGCGCTGCGGAAAATGCTTCGTCGCGTCGAGAAAGAAAAATGTTGCGTCGCGACGCGACTCATCGGAGCACTTTAGAAATACGTCGATGGTAAGCGCGAAGCGCGTATAGCGAGTAGTCTATTATACGAGACTGATGCTTCGTCTCGAACGATCCGCCGCAGGTCTTGCAAGAGACGAACCACGGGGCAACGTTTCAGCGTACGGGAAAGTTCGGCAAAATTTCGTGAAACGACGAAGAGTTCATCGGCCACAGACGTGTTTTATTCTCTTGGAAACGAATCAGTTAAGCATAACACAGATAAGTAAAGTTTCCATTCCTCGCTAAAGATATCCGAGTTATTCGAAAGTAGGTGATAGATAATGCTAATTACGGTCTACCTCCCTTAGCGGCTTAGACGTCTACGTGATCTCCTTCGTTCCCTCGGCGAGGCTGGGAATCGAATTCGAATGTCCCGATGGGGAACGATGAAATTATCCACGCTATAATCTACAGAAGCGAGACTCCGAGGCCGTTTATCGCGAATTTACCGTTTCTTTCGTTTTCCTCCTCCTCCTCCTCCTCCTCCTTGTTTATCTTCTCCGCTCCTCCTCTCGCAGCCCTACGGTGGTACACGCGCGTCCGTGTTCGAAGTATCACTTGTATCCGTTTATATATTTCTGCTTAATCGTAACTCGAAGGTAACTTAAATAAAAATTAAATAATCTTTCGTTCTTTTTAATTTCATATCGCCGATACGCTGCACCGTGCTCCCGTCTCCTCGTCCGCGGGTGGAATTTCTTCTCTCCGGTGTTCCCTCGGAGCTGGAAATACGAAACGATCAGGCGCGTCTCCGTCTCCGTCTCCGTCTCCGTCGTCGTCGTCGTCGTCGTCGCTCCCGGTCCCCTTCCGATTGTTTCGGGAAGGCGGTTAACAAGCGCAGTCGCAGGCGCAACGGCGGACCCGTTTCTCACGGCGATGAGCGAACGGCTCGGGTACCGCGCGGACGGAGCGCACGGAGCGTGGTTGTACGTCTGCAAAACACGAGGAGCGATGAGAAATAGTTCGCCGGTTCTTTCCGTCTCGATCGACCAACGTCCGGTCTTACCACCGGACGGGGTAAGAAGGTTCGCGGGTAGGAACGAAACGGCGAGGGTAAACGATCGGTTCGGATGCTCGAAATCAAGCCCAAAGGAAATCGTTCGGTAAGGATCGACCGCGATTGCGAATACTAACAGTGCGGACGCATATCAGCCTCCGAATCGCGTTCGGGCTGCGTCGGCGTATCCCGGACCAAAGGCGAGTCTTCGGGCTGGTGTAGCTTGCGTTGACGTTGCTGTTGTTGGTGCTGCTGCTGCTGCTGCTGCTGCTGCTGCTGCTGCTGCTGCTGCTGATCCTCCTCGTCCTGCTCGGGGTGTTCGTCGGAGATCTCTGTAACCAGGGCGCGTGCCTCGACCGGTACGTCGAGATTGTCGGGGCGTTGTTGCTTCAGCGGTAGCGGGAATCTCGGTACGGGGAACGCGCGGCCCTCGACCACCTGTCGAATCGGATGTAAATCGAATCCCGATTCGAGCACGTTTCGCGGATCGGGCTATCCGATCGCGGGTAGAGCCGGCGAGACGTACCTGATGAATGATGTCGCGCACCTCGGCCGGTACCGGGAAATCTCCGTCGGCCTCCTCGCGCTCGTTGGCGGGTTGCGGGAACGGCTTCGTCTCCTCCCGTTCTTCCGCGGCGTTACCTTCCGCCGGGATCCGCGGGCGTCCCTCGACGTTGCCGTGCTGCAGCAGATTTCTTATCTCGATCGGTAAGGGAAACGGACCGAGGGACATCGATCGAACTCCATCGGGGAACGGTTTGAACTCTTGGACGACCTGCGCGGCGAACGGAGGAGAAAGAGCGAGACAGCGATAGAGAAAGGGTGACGCGAAAGATAGAGACGATAGCGAGACGAGACGACGAGTTCCGATCGAACGTCGAGGCTACGTCGGGAAAAATTGACAAAGTTTTCGATATTCAGCCCGGTGGGAACGAGCAACGAACCTCCTGACGGGGTGCCGAGTCGCTGGTAATGTGCCGGATGATGTTCTTGATCTCGAGCGGTACTTGTTGAATGATTCGTCGGATCTCGACGGGGATCCCTTGGAACGGCGACGGTTGTCCGTCCTGCGGCGGTACCAGCTGATTCGAAGGATAACGGTTCTCGGCCTGCTCGTCGGGACGCTCGCGAGACATGGTCGGCATCGGTGGGAACCTCGGGGTCGGCCGGGGTAACGGTGCCGCCGGACGGAACACGTGGACGGTTCTCAGGGAGGATTGCTCCGGTTGTTCGGGCATCGCGCTTACAAACTGACGGTGTTCGAGCGGCAGCTGCTGCTGCTGCATCGGAGGTCGCATCGCTCCCATGGGATCCGCGGGGAAGTTGCGGAGCTCGAACGGCATCCGTTGACGCGCGTCGATCTGAAATTCACGAGGGCGAGTGACGAAACGGTTGATCCCACCCGGGCGAGAGGTAGGTATTATTTGTCGCCGGATCTGAACTCTCGTCGACGCTCGCCTTACCTGTGCCCCCATCCCCGGAAAATGTGCCTCCGGTCTTCCTCCCATGACGTTTGCGAAATCGGGAACGAAGGGACGCGGCCGCGTCGCGCCAGGTTCCTGCATCGGACGAGGCAACAGCGGCGACAGAGGCGACAGCGGCGGTAGCGGAGGCCTCATCGCGCCTGGTCCAGCCGGCATCGCGCGAGGCGGCGGCGGCCTCATCTCGAGGGGCAGCTGCGGAAGCGGCCGGAACACGGAGGGCAACGATCCGGTCGGATCGAACTCGTTCCGCGATCTCGGATCGCTCGAGAACGACGGTGGTATCCGCTGCATCTCGGGAACTTGGTAGCCGTCGGCGTTGAGGATTTGGTAGCGATCGTAGGCGGTCGGTTCGCGGGGCTGCAGGGGGATCTGGACCGTACCGAGCGGCACGATGATCGGGGTCAGGAATTCCTGTTCGGGGGATCTGCGAGCGATCGAAGAACGAAACGTGAGTTCGCGAACGCGCTCGTCGCCGGGGTACGGGAGGTAAACGGAACGTAGCGCGCGGTTCTCACCGTTGCTGCTGGGGATTTCCGGACTCGCACAGAATGGCAACCCGTTCGCCGCTCAACCGTTGGAACCGTTGCGGGTCGGTGGAGTTCTCGAGGCCGTTTTCGGACCCGTCGCTCAGCTCGTCGGCTCGTTTACGCTCCACGATGCAGGAAACGCGGCTGCGCGCCTGTTGCATCAGAGTCTACGGAAGAGCAAGGAAGCTGAATCGAAGCCGGCTAGCCGCGCGCGAGCGCGTCGCCGAGGCAGCGGCGACAGCGGCAGCAGCTTACCCCGGCAATGTCGTCCAGGTCGAGCTGAAGGGGAAGCTTGATGTGAACCGGCGGGAACTCGTCATCGTCGTCGTCGTCGTCGTCCTCGTCGTCGTCGTCATCCTCGTAGTCCTCCTCGTTGTCGCGTCCAGCGCCGTTCGCCTTGTTCGACGACTTTTCTCCGCTTTCGTCCGTCTTTCGAATTTTCGCATCGTTGGTAGCCGGTCGCGCCTCCTTGCCACCGCCGTCCGCCGCGGCGGTCAGAGACTGCGCCGCGTCGCCGTCATCGACGCCACCCTGCGGTACCGATACAGGCGTTCGTGAAAATTCACTCGTTTATAGTTATTTCCTCGTTCGCGTTTTCCAATACGGCCGAGCGTTCAGTCTCGCCGCGATCATCGTTGTTCCGGTAAAAACGAGAAAAACCGCGGCCGCCGCCGCCGCCGCCGCAACTTTCACCGGGATCCGCGTCGCGCGCCACCCGGAAGTCGGGCAGTCGACGAATCCTGGCCGGATCGTATCGTTGAATCGGCGCGGGGAGACGCGTCGTGATGCGCGCAGCTCTGCACGGTAGCGAAAGGTACGCGTTCGCGTTCCTTCGTTGTTCGCCGCGCGGCATAAATCCGCGCAATTATCGCGATCGTCACGAGCGATAGCTGTTAAAATGACGATCAATTAAGATTTCAGACGCGGTCTCGTCGCGCGACGAGCGTTTTTCCCCGAGATCGAGGGAAAGGCCCCTCGTCGATCGTGATCGGCCTTGCCTCGTTTCGCGATGGTTAAGAAACGGACATCCGACCTGCGTACGAAACGGCCGTCACCCGCCACCATCGTATGACCGATGGACACCGGTCGCGCTGACCCGTACCGATCGTTTATAACCGTTTTCATTTCGATTACAGGTGTTTTTTCCTTCTACTCCTGGGACTTCGAGGTAACTGATGGGATCCGAAATACGTCGAGATCGAGATCGAAAGTGATTTTCTCCTCCTATCGCGGTCCGTCCGATAGATATCGTTGAAGATCGACTCCGTCGAATCGTTGGGCGGGAGGACGGGGGGGGGGGGGGGGAGGCACGAAGGGAAACGAAGCGGGATGGGACCGTTTCAAGATTAACCA
This sequence comes from Arge pagana, assembly GCA_963969455.1. Classification (NCBI taxonomy): domain Eukaryota; kingdom Metazoa; phylum Arthropoda; class Insecta; order Hymenoptera; family Argidae; genus Arge; species Arge pagana. The sequence continues at coordinate 19,922,510 of OZ018308.1, read as the reverse complement.
TCGGGGAAACAAAAGTCGTTCGATGTATTTGGGTCGAGGAAATTTGAGTCGCGTCGACTTCTCGAGCGGCTCGAAAGATCAGGATCGGAAAAGGAGAAAAGAAAAATCGTAGAATCCGAAGCTTATCTCCTCGAACGTTCTCGCTTGCCCCGGTGTCCCCCTTCGCCCCCCCCCCCCCCTGGAAGAGGCCCCGGCACGTCGCGCGGCACGTCGCGCGCGCCGTGGTAATATACCTGCGGTGAAATTCCGTTACGCGCGATGGAAAATCGTTTCCGTGCCCAACCAACCAGCGGTGGGAGGGAAATCGTGCAACCGGAACCGCGATTCCGGAAGTCGACGCGCCGGGAAAAATCTCCGCGGCGCGATGCGAAAAGTTCGAGAAAAATGTCGCGCTTTCCTAACTTTGCGCGCGATTCCCACGCGATTCCCACGGATCTTCGCGCGCTCTTCGTGGGACGCCCCAACATAGAGATGATATAACTAGAGGAGGCGAGATACCCGGAAACGCGTATGTTCGATAGAAAAAGAGAGAGCAAATGCGGAGGGTAGCGTCGCGTCCTTGTAGGACGGACCCGGTAAGACGAGGACAATGCTACTCCCACGGTTTTCTGTCACCGTTTACCTCTCCGTTTACGTAGCCTACGCCCTCGCTTACGGCCAGTCCTACAGTTCGCCTCCTCTAGTTACAATATCTCTACGCGAGCGAAGTTTCGAGATCTGGACGCTGGCGAGAGTGCCATCCCGCGTGACGCGTTCTTCTCTCGCGGCGCTGCGCCTTACATAATCGAGCATCGGCCGCGGCGTCTGGTTCACCTTGGGTACGACCCGGTACCGTAAGCTACGATCCAAAATGGAGAGGAACGATGCGCGGGGCGCGCGTCGCGAAACCTCCGCGAATCCCTCGTCCGAAAATTTGATCGCGACACCGTCGAGCGGAGGAAAAGTCAGAATCGGCCCTCAAGGTCGACCTACACGCGCGCGCGCGCGCGCTCCTCGTACCGTTTACCCGAGGTCGGACCAGCCGAACGCGCCGAGCGATCGAGCGACGGTTGTTTACAATCCGCGCGACTTGGCGCGGATCTTGACCGAATTAGTTAACGAAACGACGCTAACGAAGCGCGAAGGGTCGCCGCGATCACGGGAATCGCGAGATCGCCGGCAACGAGAAATTCTCACGCGGCGACCGGGTCGATCGAGCGCGGACGAATTTCGATCCGGTGAACGGTAATATGGTATAATATAATAAACACGGACGATCGACGCTCGGGGCGCACCGCCGAATACTTGCCTGAACCAAGGCTTCCGACCGCGGATGTTCCAGGAATTCTTTCCGCGACTCGGCGGCCTGTTGTTGATGCTGCTGCAGCCGCATCTCCGCTTGCATGGTCGCGATCGCTTCCGGCGTGCAGGAGGCGCGGGCCTGAACGTAGGAGGACGCGAGGATGAAGCATCCGAGGACGACGGACATCCCTATCAGCGTGACCGCGGCGATCCTTGCGATTTGGACCGCGGTACTCTTCGTGTTGGATCTGATGTAGGCCTGCGAAACGTGAAATACGATCGTTGATCGAACGGACGTCCGCGATATCTCACCCGGACGTCTCTTCCGCGGCCATCGTCGTCGTCGTCGTCGTCGTCGTCGTGTAACGGGAGTCGTTGCGAAATCGGAGATTCCCCCCCCCCCCCCCTACTCGGATCGGTATCAGCGGTTACGCTCCCTCGTTCGTCGCGACGCGTCGTTATTAGCGACGATGACCGTCGTCGTAGTTGGTTTTCGACCCCTCGACGACGGCGATTCGAAGTCATACGCGAACCTCGCATCGCCGCATCGAATAACGATCGTAGCTGCCGCGCGATTCGTATACGAATATATAAACAACGACCCGCACCGCATCCAATTTACGTTCGGTAAAGAGAAATTCCCGGTTACGCTGGTCGAGTATCTCGGTGTCGCGATAGGAACGACCACCCGATAATCTTGCCGCCCGAAAACAATACGTCGAATTTCCTCCGAATCCCCGCGGGTGTGAAAAAAAATCATCGTGGAGTTTTCGCACGGCATGCCCCCTGTCTTTTTTCTTCTTCTCTTGAGTATTCTCGTCTCAAGAACGTCGGATTTCCGAGGGATCGGTCGTTTCTTGTCCGACGACGATCGGACAAAATCTAAACGGCAACGAAACGTTAGATCGTAGTCGATCGATTCTCGTTAGCGACTCGGCGCCGTGTCCGTCGGGTAGTCGTCGTCGTCGTCGTCGTCGTCGTCGTCGTTGCATCGATGCGTGGCCAGACGACCGGTCGCCGGACTCGAACGATGCCGTACGCACGCAGGTATACGGCTCGTTTTCGTCCTACGACGCCCACAACGACGTTCCTCGACGAATAGGTGAAAATAAATTGAGAACGTCTCGTCGCGCTGCTTCTGGGAAAGGAATCTCGGAGCGTCGGAGCAAAAGAAACGAGCGGGGATCGCGATGACCTACTATCTCTCGACGCTCCTCGCGGCTGAAACATTTTGCCCGACTACAACGACGACGACGACGGCGACGACGACGACGACGGCGACGACTCATCCGCATCGCGAGGTCAGTCGTACTCGACGGGATCGGTAAAGAAAACAACCCTGCGGGAAACGAAAATGCAACGCGCGCGTATCGTCCTTCCTCTCCGTGTCACGTACGTTCTACGTTTCATACGTCTTTTTTCCCCATCTATGTTTCCGGAATCATACGGATCGTTCCGCGAACGAACGTGGTATATTTTCACGAAGCTACAGTTCGTTCCGTTCGTGACGATTGACTGCGTTTAGCGAAATCGGTGACGCGATGGAAAGTTTCCCCGTTGAGCGCGACCCGCTACTTCGCGTTGGTACGTTATAAGCGGTAAATCGCGAGGTCGCGATCGTTTACCTGCCGCGGTACATTTCGCGATTCGATCGCCTCGATTCTATCCGTGCTCGCATTCAATCCGGTCATTCCGTTCGAGTCGGTCTCGTACGCGTTTGCGAAATTTCACTTACGTAAGGTTACGCAGGATTTTCTACGCTCGGATAAACGACCGTTATTACCTGATAGATTCATCGACCGTTATTACCCGATAGATTCGTCGCGTTACAGGATTTATCGAACGAGCAGAATCGAGGGCGCGCGTAGGAAAAAGAAATCGCGACGACGATCGCGCGTCTCTTACCGGTGGCGGTTCGGCGGTTGAGTAGACTTCGCTCGGCGCGTAGTGGCTATGGGTCGTCTGCAACTCCTTGCCCCCCACAGCCACGTTCGCCAGGGAGTCCGGCTGTTCCTTCTCCATTTTCTCGAAATGTCGAGGAGGTCGCCCGCTCTTCTATATAGCTCTTTCGCGAATACGGCTCGCAATCAGCTCCGTGTTCGTTCTCGTGACAGCCGCGCGATCCTACTTTCGAATCGTCGTCAGGATACAACCACCGATAAAAGTCAACGACGAACCGCGCAGTCGACCCCCGTTCGTTCCTTGTCCGTTGATCGTCGGACGAACAGTGTCAGGCCCGAATGTCCCGCGACCCGATACAGCCGAGCGATCGCGGGCCCCGCGAGATTCCCTTTCCCGTCACCGTCCCTTCACCGTTCCCGTCACCGATCCCCTCCCGGTTGCACGCCCGTCATCGTTCCCCGATGCGATGCGACGCGACGCGAGACGAGCTCGACGCGGCGGTATACGTCACCCGCGACTCCCCCCCCCCCCCCCCCCCCCCGAATTCACCGCAGCACCGAAACACTCCTGTACACACGGTGTACGCACATCTCTCTAGGCGCGTCGCGCCTAACAAGTAGGTACCATAGGTAGGCATCAGAAATATACGAAAATACGGAAGTTTTACGTAGATGCGCGCGTGACTTCGAAGTACCTACCTGTTACCCGTTTGATATACCCAGTAATCTTTCGCGTTGACCCGCGTACTGCTCGTCGACGAGACCGACGGTGACGGGATCCTCGCGGCTAATCATCACCCGCTACCGCCTACGCGTTCGACGCGTTGCAGGGAAAAAGCCCGCGTTTGGCGGCGGGGGGTATAACTATTTTCTCTCATCGTCAGCTCGAACGAAAGGTCAGCGTCCGGCGTCCAGCCCGATTAGCCGTTTCTAATTGACTTGTTTTTTTTCTTCCCGGACGCTTATCAGAGATAAGGTGGGAACGCTTCTTCGGCAAAGACCTGGTATTCCCACCTCGAACGATAGCCGTTTGATCGAAACAATTCGTTTTTCTCGGAAATCGAGTCGAGGCCAGGAGAATCCTTCTGATCCGCAAATGAATAGGTACGCGAGACAATTACGAAGCTTACGGGATGATACGTATTTTTCTACACCTATCGGTCCCGCTACCGCTCTGTCGCGCTGCTAATCGGCTTGGAAATCGCACGGAGTGACAGTCGGGGCCGCGGATAACAATCGAAGACCCCGTTCCCCCGGTCGACTTCCATCTACCGCCCAACCCGATTGCCTCGACGCTGCCGCACGTTCATCGTTTTTTCCTTCCACGTTCGTATTGGTACGTTTGAGAACGTGTGCGCGGTGCGAGGTGGGACAGCGTGAACGCGCTGTACCTAACTACCTGGTACGGCCAGCCAGCCAGAGTCCGCGTCAAGTACGCCCGAAGACCGTTGCATTCGAACCGAATCCCCCCCCCCCCCCCCCGCCGGCCCCGTGCGACTACGTACGATCGCGAGCGTTGTACTTTCTAACTGACGATAATCGGATGAAAGATCTGAGGACGAAGCGCCGATCCTCCGCGAGTCGTCTCGCGTGCGCCTGATGCGAAATCATCCGTTCTCGGACGTGAATCGTTTCCGGGGCACAGATGCGCGTGTACCCGGTGTACCGGAGTCGTCGAGATTACCGGTCGCGTTTACATTTCACCCGGCAGCCGACACCGCTTCTCGTCTCGTGGAAACGAACCGCGCGATCGAGGGTAGTAGATTTCGGAGATGCCGGCGAGACGTCGATGCGCCGATATTTGCGTGACGCGCGACACTCTCGTCGTAAATCGATCGCGAGTTAGTCGGGATCGCGTCGTCTCGATTATCGAGTCGCATCCGAGCCTCTCTATCATATTTTCAATAATATTGAAAAATCCAACGATCCGTTTCGCGGCACGAGGCGAAGCGGATACTTTCGCGAAACGTCCGTATTGTTTCGAGGACCAACGTTTGCTGGTCGGTTGATAGCGTGGAGGACGATTTCTCTTTACTTCCGAAAGGAATCGTCGGAATTACGCGCACCGCTGCGGTACTCGTCGTAACGAGCAAGCATTATTTGTCCTATTAAACCGCGCGCGGTCTTCTTCGCTCGGACGTTTGCACGGAGTCCGATGCGAGTGTCGAGCATCGTATAAGACGGTGATCTCAGAGGCATATCCTTCGCGCCGCCTACACTCGATGTAGATTCGCGAATATCGAACTGCGTCGCGGATCGAGCAATACTCAAGGATTTGCTCGAGAACCGGACAACGAGTTTCGCGAGCGAACCGAACGTCCGT